>MU251466.1:87096-100552 GCA_019669835.1 Amylocarpus encephaloides | reverse complement strand
TAAAGAGCCTTAATTTTGGATACTGTTCAGATGGAATAAATTTTAAAGCAGCGTGTTGTGGCGAATTTACATTCTTTAACCCCTGTAGAGAGTAGCCTTGTTGTGATAGAGGTCTACTACGTATTGTACGTATTAGCGATACGGAGTCCGTACTCGGAACCCTGCAGCCTGCTGCACCGGCCCCGCCCGCAGCCTGATCCCCCAAGCCAATATATAATAAGTTGTTCTCTCAGCCGAACCATCATCAGAAAACCCAGCACTCCCTCAGATGCTCCAGTACCGTCCAGAATCCCTCGGCCTCTCATCTCATCTCGCCGCATCCAACACCCCGTCGGCACACGCTCGCGGCCAAATGAACTCCCCCCAGCGGAGCCAGATCATCCACGCGCCGTCGGGGGAGCCCGCCCACGGGACGAAATCCGTCTTCCTCGCCGGCACCACCACCGCCGTCGAGGAGGTCGACTGGCGCGAGCGACTCGCGGCCTCGCTCGCCGAGCATCCCATCACGATTTTCAACCCCCGCCGCGCGGACTGGGACCACACGTGGCGGGAGGACATCGCGTTTGCCCCCTATCGTGAGCAGGTGTTGTGGGAGCTGGACAAGCAAGCCGAGGCCGACCTGGTCGTGATTTATTTCCACCCGGCGACGATGGCTCCGGTAGGCCTGCTCGAGTTCGGGCTTTTGGCGCAGATCCCAGGCAAGGTGGTCGCCGTGGCGCCGGTGGGATATTCGAAGAGGGGCAACGTGCAGATAGTTTGCCAGAAGTTCGGGATCGAATTCCGGGATGGTATCGACGGATTGCACGAGGTTATCATAAATAAGTTGTCGCTCAATCGATGACTCTCCCGCCTTCCGTGCGTGCCTTGCATGGTGCGGCGAGATCGTTGGCATCACCCGTCAGACAGAGAATCAGTTCCTATGGGAGACGAGACCAGGGGAGAGAGTAGATGCTGCTCCTGTCGCAGCTGAACCTGTTGTTCCCCCCGGGAATAAAAATATATAAAGGCTTCCAGGCACTTACATGACCATTGACCGCACATTATTAACCCCATGTTTGGAGAAGCATGTTTTATGGTCTCTCTGCTCTCCTGGTACATTGCATAAATTGACCGATATCTCGGGCCGTTAGACGGCCCATATCGAAGGCTATAAACCACTAGCCTCCATCCTTTCGGCAACCTCCCTTCGCAACCAAATGTCAAAAAACTCCAGCTCTGTACTGTCCATAAATTCATCGTACCATGAGTGTCTGGCGTTCGACTTTCAAATCGACCATGACCATGAAATCCCATGGTCCCCACCCCCGCCCTCCCTAATAAGTCCCAAACTCCCTAAATCGGCATACAATGTAAGCAAAACTCCACCTAGATTCCCTATACTCCCCACTCAAACACAAATAGTACAAGAAATATCCACCCCATCCTTATTATCGGAACCACCAGGTCGAATCACCTTGTTCCCAGCTTGAATCGCCATTGCTCGATCCGCCATTGTCCGCGCCAGAATTCTGTCTCCAATCTCCTTGATTCTGATCCCGCGGCGGAGGAATATCAAAACCCGTATCATCTCCCCAATCAAAATCCGGAAACACGGGCGTCTCCGACTGATTATACGCATTCCTCGATGCCTCACTTTCCTTGAAAGTCACATGTTTGTTAGGTGTCCCTGGTCCCGCGCTCCCATCTCTGCTGTTTCGATATGTCCAGTGGTTGTCTCCCCTGAAGTCCGTGGCAGATGGCATACGTTCATGCTCTCGGCGGCGATTTTCCTCCCGTTGCTGTCCCTCTACAAAACTGCTCTGCCGAGAGGTGCCGTTTGTCAGACGAGGGACGTGGCGAGGGAGACTCTGGTGCTGTCTGTTTTCAGCATATGCCCTGTCGTGTCGTACTGTCATTTCGGATGCAGAGCTGCGGAGGTAGGGTTCCTCATCGAGTCCATTCCAGTCCCAAACCGGAGACGGTCCCTGCGAGTACGCAGATTCAGATGGTGGAGTTGGCGCCCGCGGTAGGTTGCATCTCTCTATTAAGGTATTAGCTTGAGATCTCGATGAAGGGATTTGTTTGATAGCCTACCCATTCCATATACACTCTCAGCATCCGCAAGAGATGGATCCGTCGGAGCATTTCTGCGATAACCCTTCCGCGAGGCCGGCTCTCTAGCAGTGGCGACTGGTGAACCTGTTCCCTCCCAATCGTTCTGGTAATATCTTACTGCCTCTCTCCTCTCTGAGAATTGGCCGAGGCTCTCTTTGCTACCAGGTGATTGCGTGCCGGTTATTTTACGCAGTCGTCGCTCTTCTTCTGTTTGACGTGCCCTTTTGTCGACATATGTTTCCGTGACCACAGCTTTCTGGTTATGATTGTCAGGGTGCAGATCGTGCCGTCGTCTCCGGCGTGGCTGTGGTACTGGCGGGGACCTACGCTCTCTGCGACGACGTCCAGAAGCCTCATGAGTGCTGGTGGAAATATCATTGATGCGTTCGTAGCTATTCTGTGCACTTTCCCGTTGCCGTATATTTGGCTCGCGTAGTGGCTGAGAAGGCCTTGTAGAACCATTCTTCCAATCGTCAGAATGATTCTCCCAATTGCTCATATGAGGCTGGCGAATGGGCCGTGATGATCCGCTGAAATTAAAACCATCCGAATCATAATTGTTCTCCCATCCTGCCCTCTCTCTCGTCCGTTGCTCAGGGAATAGGTCGTCGGACGTCGCAAAGAGCTTTTCTAGATTGTCCATAACGTTTTCCTGACTGATAAAGTGCCGCGACCCCTTTTGCTTTGTAGCTGGTTGAGAAGGCTGCGCTAACATATCTTCCAGATCATTCGCACTACCCCAATGCTGCCCTCCTGGCTGAGAACGTCCTGCATACGCATTCCCTCCATTGCTGTAATTGCTCTCTCGACTTGCCCAATGCCGCAATGGTCGCTGTGGAGACTGCTGGACAGGTGTCGGGGGAAGGGGAATAGCGTCATTCAGCTCCTTGAGATAGCCCTTGTCAAAAAGTTGAACGGAAGGCTTCTTAGTGCTGGTCTTGATAGGCATTGGGAGTTCCCCATCATACCCCTCGGGCCCACGGCCATAAGCAGACGATCCCGAACGCTCGCGGGTTTCCCGATATCTATGTCTGAAGTCTTGCGCGTGAGAGGACTGAGAACGTTGCTTAGGTTGTGAGCGGGGTGCGGGCACATGGCGATACATTAGTGAAGGCGAACGTTGGCAAGTCTGCTGAGTGTCTTGACCGAAATCTTGGGAGTGAGGTGATGGAGAACGCTGCCACGAACGAGAAGACTGCCTAGATTGTGGACGGGATCGTTGGACATGACGGTAGTAGTCCGACAAGGGAGGACCACGAGTTTGCGGAACTTCTTCTGAGAAGTTTCGAGGTTTCGAGGTTTGTGGCTGTTGACTAGAGCCTCGTCGTGAAGCTTGCACATATCGGTAAATAGGCGATGGCGAACGCTTATGCGGTGGCGAGTCTTGCCTCCTCTCTTCTCGCTGCTCATGTACTCTGACCCTCACAGTCGACTGAGTTCTTGAAGAATTATGCTGAACCTCATCGTCTCTGGATTCTCGACTTGGTCTTCCTCTTCTGCCTCTTTCCTCTTCGCGTCTGGGAATTTCTGCTTCGATTGTCATAATATGCTCTACTGGACCAGAGCGCGGTCGTCCCTATCCGAGTGTTAGCCTTGCAAATGTGATTTCTAGTTCCACTGCTTGCCTTCTTGATATGAACTTTCTCTTTGCGCTTGTAGTTCGATAGTAGCGAACGCTCCTCACTGGAGCTTGAAACCCGTCTCTGTGATTCCTATTGTGAGCGTGAATTTCTCTATTTAAATAGCAAGACTTACCCGATGGCACCTCCTCCTTGTCTTTTTGCCATTGGACTTTGATTTACTTTTCTTGTACTCGACGGGACTTCTCTCGCCGCTGGTAGAGCTCGAGTCTCGCTGACACTTCCGACAATAATCTGGTGGCGGTAGCTCTCCAGACTTGATGGGATGTTCATGATGGTATTTTCTGGATCTGATTCTCCCACACTTGGCGCACGCATGTATCGTGATTTTGATGCTGTTCTGAGCAGATGCCTCGTCCTCCGTTGACTTCTTCACTTCTTCGGGCTTCTGCTTATGGGTTTCTTTTGCCACAGGGTTGAAGTGAGAGCTGACCTTAACAAGCTTGTCGAAATCTTGCTGCGTAAGCTCTGGAGCATCAGGGTTCACCCGAACCAGGATGGGAGCTGGCTGGATCATTTGTGGAACAAGCAATGGCTGCGGTTGCAGCAAGCCATCCGACCGGAGAGGCGGTGGGTGAGGGTAGTATGGAATGCCGCTGATAATTAGAGGCCGAGGAGTAGGCGGGACTGATTTCGATCTTTTTTGGACTGGGAGACTCAGAAGTTCTCCTGTCAGTAGATCAATTCCGCGTTGGAATGGCTTGTCTTTCTTATTTCGTGCCATGACCAGCTTGCCATTCACCTTAGTAAGGTATGGCTTGCCAGCTGGTATCACCATCTCAGATCCGACGCGATCCTCATGTGGGTTTCGATATCTATTCCAAAAGTGAGCACAGTTGTCAGATCGGGCAGTGGGAGGAAGGTGGGCTTGCAAAAAGCTAGTGCCAGCTCAAGTATCTTACCTCATGGGCATCTTCGCAATTTAATGTCGCTCATCTCAAAAAGGATCTCTTCGATATCGATTTGTTTGTGGTTGTTGCATCGAGATAGTTGTTGCGCAAATATAGGAGGGGAAAACAAAGTAGGGTAGAATCAAACATGCACCAAAGCTGAAGGCGGACTTTATACTTGCGATAGATCGAGAGTACTGTTGATGGTCAACAAATACAAAAGTGAAGTAAATTTACGGGCTCACAAAGTAGGCGCGACCTGGATGGCTTCTCTTAACGAAGAGTAGCGCATTCGTCAATGCAAGAGCTGTTTTTATGTTTGGAAGCGGCACTAGCAAGGAAGCGAGCTTGAACATTAAACCACCTGAACCTAGGACATATAAGGACCTTACCCCCACATAACTAGATAGAGACCGGGAAAAGCCGATCATTTCTCTTTAGCAGATAATTGCACGAGGAGGCTCGGAAACACAACGATATGTAGAGAAAACACCTGTGATCTCTTTTGGTAGTTCCTTATATGGTTTGAATTTAGGACTAATTCACCTTTGAGCACAGAAAGACAGGGATGGATAACTTATTTACCAGTACATTTCTAGTAGACACATACCTATTTTCGCCGCCTTTTTTATCCGGCGCCCAAGACATGTGAGATATGATACAAAAGAAGATTCCGGTTCCTATCTAATCAACACGTAAAACTTTTGGTCCTCTCCGCTTCACACTCTTCTTCTTGTTGTTGCCTCTCTCAAAAGATGCAGCAGAGGCATGATCTCTGCCAACATTATCAAGATCTTTGACCTTGTAAATCCGGATTATCCAGTTCTCGCTGGTAAATGCCTCATCCATGGTGTTAAGAGTTGGTCCTTGGTCTGGCATTTTCACACCACGGACTCGGTCTTGGCACTGTCCAGGAGGGAAGAGCGAGTTGTAGTTATAGTATGACATCTTGTACCTGGGAGTTGGTTAGCAGTGTGACGACACGAAATACGAATTGGCTTACATCAAGCTGTTCTTCATGGTTTCAGTGGCACCCTCGTCAACCCTGTACTCCCCTTGTGGGGTGAAGAAGTTACGCTCCTTTACCTCATCAGGCCAGATACCTTCAGCAATTCGAACCATCCACAAGAACTTGTTGATATCGTCACCCGAATAACCAAGTAGGCCACCAAACACAACGAGGACATAGTCGACCTCATGTTGCCGCATAATAGGATAGCTGACCTCTTCTCGAGAGCTCATAGCTTTACCAACAGTAGCGATGTGAGTGTTGTTCCAGGTGTTGTTGTCAACAAGAGTTGGTCGATCGGCCATGCCACCAATTTGATAACCATAATCCCACCAAGACATGATCTTGGCGTCTTCCTTTGTATTCTGACGAAGCCATTGGTATGCCTCTCGGTAGTCATCGATGATGTGTTGGCTTCCGTCCGGCATCCTGCTAGCCAGCACGACAGAGGGCGAAGAGTATGCATTCGAGGTGACCCAAGTACAGTGTAGGACGAAGAGCAGGAGGTAGGCAGTAAGAGCACCAACAACGGAGGTCTTGGAAAAACTGGTATAGATACCAATCAGGGGTTGCCGTAAAGAGCGAAGGCCATCTTGTTTAGGAGCCTTCTTGCTAGCAGCTGGTGCGGCATTGGAGGCAGCATCAAGCTCGGTTTCAGCAGGCTCCTCAGGCGACTTAATGGTGAGGTAAGTGTCTAATAAGTGTGATAGAGCCAATGCTGCCGCAACACAAACAATTGGTGTAAGCGTGAGCATCAATCTAACCATGACACCAGAGAAGTAACTGGCAAGGATGGCATATACAACCACGAAAACCTGCTCGTCATCAAGGGTAAGGAAGCAAAGGTAGACTCCAGCGGGGAAGAGCCAGATGAGAAGATTCAGATCGAAGAAGAATGCTGGCCATGCGGTAGGTTGATGTTCAGAGACGGATGCAATGATAGGGATGTGGATCTTGGCATATCCGGTGTCCCAGAGGGAGTAAAATCGACCGGACCATGGTGCAATGACGCCCGAAACAGTCAAGAGGACAAGGCCGCCAAACGCAATGGCAAAGACTGCGAGAACGAATCCTCTAAGTAGGGTTGCAAATTGCTTGCTTGGCACTCCAGAACGAACAAATTCAACGAATCCAATCAATTGGAGGAGTCCAAAAACACCTGATATCAATTAGTACCTTGGTCCAGGAAAAAGAGTAGAAACGCTTACCAAGAGCTGACATGTGTTCACTACTGCGAATTGGCAAGAAACCAACGAATGGAATTTGCATACTGGCCAACGTCCCGAGGGCAAACCAGGTGCAATAGCTGACGTAAAGTCTTGGGCCAAAACGGCCCATGCAGACCAAGACGAATACGTGCAACGGGATCAGGTTGGTGATGAACACATAACCACCCCACGCAGATACCATATACCCGTAGAACAGAGCACAAAGAGCACCCCACATGGCCGATCCGAGCTTCAAGGCCTTGATCCAGAGGTAGAAGGTAAATACGAGGAGGAAAATGGCAATAGCCTCGTTGTCGTAGCTGCCAGCAACCGAACGCGAGATGTAACCTGGAGCAATTCCCATGAAGATGGCTGCGAGGAGACCAGCGGAGGGAGAGGTGGACATCTCGTTGGTGAAAAGATAGGTTGCAAAGGCTGTCAAGCCAGAGAATGCCGGAGCTAGAAGCACGCAAATGTTTCGAATGTCAACCGGAATCGTAAGCGCTCGAAGGGCATGATAGATGGCACCGCTGGTCACCATGAGACCAGGGTAAAGTGTCCCTCCAGTAACTCGACCGAGGGGATGCCATGTTCTGTCATCGAACCAGTCCCAAAAGTCATAGAATCCATTTGCCACGAGATATTTTGTAGCTCTGAAATTGAACCAAGGATCGACTGTTTAGCAATTAGTTTATTGGTCTTTAGTGGGCGAATTCATGGTGGGAGGGCGATTATCGCAGGTTGGCGCAGGGAGGCTACTAACACTCGTGAATAATACTTTCGAATCCTGCAAAATGAAGTTAGCATATGTTCAATTGCTGCCCACCAGTCAGGTGGATTGTTGAAGAAGCACGGCTGAAATTGGTAGAAGTAGAATAAAAGGTTGTTGGAGCTAGTTGTGGGCTACGTACGGATAACTGAAAAGAGTCGGCTGGCAACGGCGGCAGCTGCAATTATGCAAAGAATCGACAGTCGCAGGATTCCTCGAGTATTCCTCCCCGTGTTGCCCTTAAGGAAGGGCTCAATTGCGGAGTCCGACATTGTGGTTGTGGTGCGAAATGGTGTCGCAGGTGATGTCGTATATCTGTTCGCAGAGGTGTGATCTGGCTCTTGAAGCTCGACACAGATGACAGGGGGTGTGCGCTAAGCTCATTTGTCTTGGCGATTGATGGCCATATCGAAGACTCGAAGCACATACATTGCACATGCTCTTGAAGATAAATCTCTTAAATTCGGTCTTTAGAGCGCTCATTTATATTCGGATCAAAAGTTCTTTTGAAACCTATTAGCAATCCATAACATAGTGTGCACTACAATCTACAATCTACAACCTACAACTTTCCCCTTTTTCTTGCATTGTACTGCACGTTCAGAGCATAGTAATGTTGACAACTAGTGAGAGTGTCTACAATGCTTCAATATCCAAGGGCTGAAAGGCAGCTCCTCTAAACGCTCCAACTAATGAAATGTAGCTCTCCAAAAAGGAATAAATGTGATTTCGGAAGGTCAAAGGATATAATATTGCAATTCTAAGCGGTGTTTTAGACCTCCTTTCCTTGGGAAGGTCTTTCATGCCCCACCTGCACTCGTTGGTCGAGACCCATTATCACGTCGAGTGTAGTAGCCGTTCATCTTGGACAGAAAAATTCCAATAAACGATACGCAAGAAGCGCATTTTTCAATCTCTCAATTGAAGATCCCTCCCTCGTCTTTGTTTCCACTATGAGTACAATGTACAAGAAAATGCTGGGGACGTCTAAAAGGCTTTTACGAACCATGACATAGCCACATGTCAAATCACCCCCAACACATTCGTCCCGTCAGACAATATCCTCTATCGTGGCCTGTCGTTACATTCATACACTACCCTCCACCCCATCCTACTTGTTTTCCGCAGCCACAACATTCAGGTATGCCTCTAAATCGAACTTCGAGTCTTCGGGATCTCGTATGACTGTGCCAAAAGATGTCAGTAGCCTTTCCATTCCGATTAATGCGCCGATGTAGATGGAGTCGAAAGGGCCCGGGGTGCGCTCGGGACAATTGAGCACTCGACGGGGAGGGCGTGAAGGGGGTTGGATTGGGTCAAACGTACCGTCTCCTCCTGATGTCTTTGCGCTCGCTGGTAATTTGGACTTTGCGTATTCCGCCTTTGCTTGATCGATCAAATGCTGCTTGTGCTGGTACTTTCTATCGATCGCGGCCAGTTTGGCTGCCGTGGAGAGAGAGGCTTGATGATAAACGCCGTAAAGGACACCGGCACCCAGGGCTGACCACCGAAGGACCTACGCAAGAGTTGTTAGCAACGATCTCGAAAGGATGCCATTGAGTATGAGTAGAAAGTGGGAGAAGGGAATGTTGAGATCAGGGCGCAAAACATTCGACTGACATTGACTCCGGTTGAGGCCATTGCTGATTGAAGGCCGATAGAGGAGGATGGGAAATTATCGATGAAATATCGTCTGTCGAGAGATGTCAATTGACAGATGTTCGCAGTCGCAGGACTCGCTGGGTGTGGCTGTGAGCTTCAAGGAGCTTTGGGTAGTCGTGAGCAAGCTTTTGCTGCACCCGGAAAGTTCCATGAAGCATGGAACCTTGCCAGGTACGTCACGTGCACTCCTACATGTGCAACGACGCGACAAAGGCTTCAACATGTCTACGATTTTAGCAAAACCCTCTGCACTCTAATTTAGAATATAATCTTAGAAACTTTCTTCGCGGATGATATCTAGCATCAACACCAATATCTGCCCAGCGTGCAGGACCTAAATCCCTTTTGACCGTTGCGTACACCCCTTTCCCGCCGATCGATATGGGCTTCGCGTCACAAAGATGATGCAGCAACAACGACGAGATGAGCTTCTGGCCAAGAAGGCTAAGCTCGAAGAGTTGAAGAGGCAGAGGGCTTTGCGAGCAAACAATGCCCCAAAATCAGGGCCAGCAGGTGGTCTTAGTGATGTAAGAATTCCCTGGTTCTCAAGCTTTCTTTGGCTGAAGAAGTCTAGCCACCACCTGCTGTAGCAGATCGAGGGCGAGAAGTAGATCAGATATTGAAAGAAGTGCTGGAGGGGCGAGGGAACAGAACAAGCCCTCGCGGATCTAGTTCACCATTTGCAAAAGGCAGCCGGCCAGTCAGTGTAATCAGCGCGGATAACTCAGAAACTGGGACCTCTGCAGGCCCAGCCGAACCCGCACTTACGATTACCACACAAACTCTCTCTACAGCTCCTCTATCGACAGTCTATGAGTTCACCCCCTCGCCCATAAAAGAAGTTTTCTCCTACAGCAAAGGTGTGCAAACGACGGAAGATTGGGCGCAAACACCCAGGCCGAAGGCATTCGATAATGGCGAAGATTCAGATATCGGTTCACCGGCAACTTCAACGCCCAGCAAACGATTAAGTAGACGCGAAAAGACACGAGATGACGAAATACGAGAGAATATCCGAAGAGAGCTTGAGGAGGAAATGCGAGTGACTCGCGAGACCCTCATTGATGGACCCCTAAAGTCTCCTACGCCACAAGGCTCAACCGCGAACTTTCCAGCCCGAACCTTGACTACCGAGGAGCTGAATGCGGTCACATCGTCTGACGATTTCATGGACTTTGTAGAACGCTCCAGCAAAGTCATTGAACGAGCACTAGACCAAGAATATGATATTCTGGCGGACTATTCTCTTACTGGAGGCGTTATTGGTGACGACGACGACGAGTTCGGCAATACTGGGGGAAAAGGGCGCCGGAAAGTCAAGGAGGTCGCTCAATTCTATGACGAAAGATGGTCCAAGAAGAGGATGATCAGTGCCATCGACTTTTCTCCAAAGTTCCCTGAGCTTGTTCTCGCAGCATACACCAAGAACCCCTCAGCTCCACATGATCCGGATGGCCTTGTCCAAGTCTGGAACATGCATCTCCACGATAGGCCAGAGTTTGTTTTCCATGCCCAGTCAGATGTACTGGCTGCCAAATTCTCTCCATTTCACCCAAATTTAATTATAGGAGGCGCTTATAGCGGACAGGTCCTGCTTTGGGACACGAGAGCGAAATCGGCGCCTGTTCAAAAGACCCCCTTGACAGGTTCTGGCCACACTCACCCCGTCTACTCCGTTGACATTGTGGGAACACAGAATGCAAACAACATCATATCCTGTTCCACCGATGGTGTGGTTTGCGGATGGACTGTGGATATGCTTGCACAACCGCAGGAACTACTCATGCTAACAACCCCACCACCGGCCAAGACCGAAGACATAAGCCCGACGTGTATGGCGTTTCCACAGACCGATCCTACGTATTTCCTTGTCGGTTCCGAAGAGGGAACTATTTTCCCCTGCCATCGATATGATCGAGCTGGCGCAAAGGCCGGTGTTGACCAGAGAGTAAGCTACCGTGGTCATGCAGCGCCGGTCATGTCCATGGAATTTCATCCTGCGAGAGGCCCTGTCGATCTTGGGGATCTCGTATTGACGAGCTCTCTGGATTGGAGCGTGAAACTGTGGAAGGTGCGCGCTCCAGCCGCAACCTCCACGACAGGCATTACAGGCGAAGGACATTCGGTGGCACCAATTCTCGATTTCACACGAGAAGACGTTGTCTACGACGCAGCGTGGTCGCCTGTTAAACCTGGAGTCTTTGCACTCGTGGATGGAGCTGGTGGGCTTGAAGTTTGGGACATCACTGTGGACACGGAAGTTCCACTTACCAAGGTCCAGCCTAGTGGAAGGAAGGGAGGGCGAAGTGGCCTGTCGAAAAGCTTGAACAGGGTCGCCTGGGAACAGACGGAGGGCAAGAGGATTGCCACAGGTGGCATCGATGGTGCCATCACCGTCTTCGAGGTTGGACCGGATTTGGGAGGCAAAGAGAGTGCCCGAAATGAAGAGTGGACGAATGTGAAGAAGTTGCTGGCAAGACTCGAGTCTCAAGGACCGGCCGCGAATGGAGTGAACGGATTATAATTATGTCCAGGCCATGGTTTATTGTTCTTAATTATTCTGGTCATTTGCTGCTGCATATGGCGTTTGTTGCATATACCCCCGAGTCTCCTGCCCCAGCAAATTGATCATATTCCGGATATCCCTTAGGACCTCCTCGACATACGAGTGACTTCAGTGATGACTGGAACGGGTGTTGTTCCTGTGGCTTCCAGTTCAACCCCTCCTGCCCGCTCAAGCAACATCCTCCGTTCCGCGTCTTGCCATCCAAGCCGACCCGAAAGCTCATCCCCACGGCCAAGCCCCCGGCGCTGCGGCTCCCTCCGCACGCAGCCGCCCCGAACGCGGCGCTTACAAGCCGAGCGGGGAGAATCCCTCCCCCTACGTGGGGCAGTCTCCTCGTCCCACACAATTGTCCTACCGTGGACATGGGTCTCGCGCTTCGAGGACCTCGCTTCCCGAAAAGGGGCTTCGTCATATCTCGCTCTAGGCCTGCGTACTCGTAGTTACAGTATCGTCCTGAGCAGTTTCGTTTGAATAGATTCCACGTCTCGTCAGCGCTCCGGCTCCGGCTTATTAGCCTTACGTCGCGTGTCGTGACGACGTATTCGTGATGACGACAGGGGATAGATATAATGCGGTGAATAGTCGTTGGCGGCATGGAAGGGGGAATATGAAGATTCTCGACCCCTCGGTCCGTGATACTCCTCGGGTCTGGCACGCCGTAGTCATAGTCCGCTCCTGCTTCCAGTGGGCATTACGAAGTACTGTAGTTCACTCGCCTGGAGAAGACTGTTCCAGGAAGGAACCGACGGATCGAGGATAATTGAGAATAGTATAGAAGGGTAGCGCTCCCTACAGCTCTCTTCTGACTCGCTTAGTAAGAGATATATGAAGGAGAAGATACTGTGTAGCAATATATTAGACATTTCGAAATGCAAGTTGACTTGATTAAGAATCGTAGCTATATAGAATATCTAATGAAATTCCGATTAGAAAAACCTTCCCAGATTGACATCCAATAGCGAGTGTTGAACCTGTAGGCGTAATATCAAAAGAGGTACCCCGAAAGCTAGGTGGTAACCAAAGTAGGTTCTGGTTGTTCCATGTAACCCAAGACTCGCTAACACCTAATCCTTCACAGTTATTTTTATCGCCTACCTCTTGAGAAGATATAGGCGAAGGGAGGATCCCGGTTCCATCTACCTTAATAAGCCCGATGTTTGTAATAAGGATCGAGTCTGTAATATCAAACGCTAATTTCGAGATATATTTATTAATAGTCTGCTGGAGCTTGCCCGTAACCGTGTCCCAGACCTTAACCGTCTTATCGTCTGACGCCGACGCTAGTAGCTTCGAGTCGTGCGAGAAGGCCACTGACATAACCCAGCCGCTATGCCCCTCGAGCGTCTGCTGGAGCGTGCCCGTAGCCGTGTCCCAGACCTTAACCGTCTTATCGTCTGACGCCGACGCTAGTAGCTTCGAGTCGTGCGAGAAGGCCACTGACATAACCCCCTGGCTATGCCCCTCGAGCGTCTGCTGGAGCGTGCCCGTAGCCGTGTCCCAGACCTTAACCGTCTTATCGTCTGACGCCGACGCTAGTAGCTTCGAGTCGTGCGAGAAGGCCACTGACATAACCCCCTGGCTATGCCCCTCGAGCGTCTGCTGGAGCGTGCCCGTAGCC
>MU251466.1:0-86997 GCA_019669835.1 Amylocarpus encephaloides | reverse complement strand
AGCGTGCCCGTAGCCGTGTCCCAGACCTTAACCGTCTTATCGTCTGACGCCGACGCTAGTAGCTTCGAGTCGTGCGAGAAGGCCACTGACATAACAAAGCCGCTATGCCCCTCGAGCGTCTGTAGAACGGCATCCCAGCTTGACTCTACATCTGGCTGCTGTGAAATCCAATCCGGCATGTAATTCAGGAATGTATTCCGAACAACGCTCTTCCTCGGAGCAAAGACAAGTGCAGCAGAGTAGAGCTGGAGAGGTGACGAATCAACTATTGACAGGCAGTTGAGTATGAATCGCTTCGCGTCATGAAGAAATGCAGATGCCTTTTCACTAACTATCGGCTAATAATCGTTATTTAAATGCTTGGTTTTAATATTCGTAAATCACTTACATTCAACATAGCCATCAAGTCAGCAATCATACTGATGCTCTCCGACACCCTTCCTATAAGGCTTAGAGCTTCAAGCCAGTGGAGGAAGTGGCTCTTAAGGAAGGTATGGACCTGATCGTCATCGCATATGATGCTTCCATATTCTTTTGCGTGGTACACCCAGTACCGGCAGGCATATTGAATGTCTAGTGATAGATGTGTATCTATCGTCTGCTTATCTATATCTACCCGCGGAATTTCTAGTGTTCGAAGATCGCAGATATCTTTCTTAAGACACCCGCCCAGAGATAAACGATCTAGGCACCTAGTCGCTAGTATCTTGTGAACGTCCTTCTCATTAATCCAGAACGGATGCTTCTCGCGCTTCTCAGAATCAAGGAGAAAGTCCCGGAAAGATAAGTGGAGTAGCCGGACTGGCGTAGCTGAATCTAATGGTATGCTCAAAACTGAGTGGAGGAGGTCTACAGTCTGTTCGACTCTATTTTTAGGAATACCAAGTAGCCAAGCAAGGGAAGTCGTAGAAAGAGGACTAGCGAGAATCACAATTGTGCCAACGACTTCCTGGAATTTCTGGACTATTTCATCCCTCCGTGAATTATTCAGCCCAATAAGCAACTGATCAAGGACTGGGAGGTACGTTGCGTCAAGATCTGATCCTTGGCTTTTGGTCCGATATTTCAAGACCTTTGTAAGTTGTTCCTCAGGCTCCCCGTATCTCCGGTCCCTAATAAATCGGCAGATGGTTGTGGCAAAAATGAATAGGGGGGTAGCCATCTGGACGAGGGTTTGGACCTTTATTTGTCCCGGCCAATCCGTAGGAAGGTGTCGGTATTGCAAAACTGAGCAGTTATAGTCATCTCGGATTCTTGCTAGCTCATATTTAAGGAACGCAGATATATCATGCTCAATTATAGATTCAGGGATCTGATGGAGAGCTAGACCTTGGTAGCTGCCATTAATTTTCTCGAAGCCGAGGCGAATGGGAAGCTCTGGCCTGCTTGTCAAAAAGAACTTGAGCTGAACCGATGAAAGAGGCTTCGCTTGTGAAAGGAGACGGATTATAATTGCAACATCCTCTTCCCGGTCGCATTCATCAAGGGCATCAACCACTATCACGACCGTGGGCGGTGTGTGAGGATCGAGCGGTAATTTGCTTAATGGCTTTGAGATGAGTGTGTCGAATTGTTGCTTTAAAGTCTTGGTGGGGATAGCCGGGTCAGCCTCGATGGCATTTTGAACGTGCGGAGCCAAGGCAGGCAGTTTCTGGACAAGCTGAGTAGCAATTGTTGTAAAGAGCAAACCTGCGTGGCCACGGTCGCCTTCGCCCCTCTTGAAAAAGAAACTGGCACCGAGTTCTCCCTCTCCCTTTCCCTCTTTGGAGAAAGTCTGGGCCGCTGTGCGAGAGATTGTAGACTTGCCAGTGCCGGCCATTCCATTCAGCCAGAATATATGTTCGCTGCCAGGATCGCTCGCCCATGTACGTATTTGTTGGAGGAGTTCAACTCGAGTGCCTTCGTAGCATCCGGCATTGTGCTCTTCGGCGTAGGAGTCGAATCTAGCGTTATCGGCTGACTTGAGCTTGTTGAGAACGATTTCTTGATGGATAGTAAGAACTATTGCCCTTTAAAAAGCTCGTCAACTTCTGCTGTGGTTAAAATATAGATAACAATACGTACGTTTTATCGACTTGGAGACTAAATGATATGTTGTCCCTACATCGACCTAGTTCCCCCGTGATCCTATCCACCTCGGCACTCCTGAATGGCCATTTCAAGGCACGTATTCCAAAACGACTCATCACTCTTTGTCCTATTCGAGGCTCCAGCTTGGTCTCTAGTCGGCCGAGCTGTATCCTACAATCCTTGACCCCATCGCGCAAAGCCTGCGATGTTTGGAGTTTGGCACTGTTTGGACCATCGCAAAGCGACTGAACCTGTTCGAGGGCTTCCTTCAATCTTTGGGCCCCTTCTTGAAGGCGTTTGATGTCGCCTGGGGCATTCTTGACATTCGCGTAGTACTCAGAGCACCGTGAGGCAACCTTTACGGACAAATCGATAACTGCGATCACACTTGCGGCAAGTGCGATACCCTCCGCCATTGTTGTTGCGAGGATTTCGACGAAGAGAGCGTGTAACAGACTTCTTCGACGCGGCTGAGGTTCGAGTTGTGACGAGGCTCTGTGTCTGGCCTGACCTTTCTAAGAATAGATTTAAAAAAATCCCGTGATTCTTAAATGCGAATCGAGTATATGCCCACCACCCTCACCGCCGTCATAAGGGCACAAGTCGATCCAGTAACAGCTGTTCTCGATAGATTCGGCACTTGTCCAGCGACGACGTACGCCGCTCTTTCTGAACTCATATCAAAACTCGGCGTAAAAGTTATAACCGTGGATGAAGGCCACCACGATATCAACGCGTGGTCACATGACTGAAACCTGCATTGCCTGGCCACAGAACAGCGTTTCACTCTCCTTTACGATCGCGCAAGATGTTTGGCAATGACTTCTCGGAATATTGCCTCGGGATGGCCAAAGTCTCGCTAGTTCAATTTGTCCGATATTAGCAATAGGTTGCCACGTGATCAGTGACCGAGGTAAACAAACGAGAAATTCCATCTGCCCTCACAACCCGCCCCTGTAATTGATTTGACTGGAAGGCAAAAATAAAAAGGATATCCTTTTGTATCAAATAGTGTGACTGGCCTAGATACATTCTATGGTCTAATAGGTTCTTGTTGAGAGATCGCACTGTAAAGTAACATCAGAGATAACAGGCGCAGTGGGAACACGTTTCCAACGATAAACAGGTCCAAGGCGGACTCAAAGGTTTGATGTCGGGTACTGTACGATAGTAAGGTGTCTATGAGAGATGAGAAGCGCTTATTATACTCCGTACTGTATTACAACTAGATTCGGTACTCGTTCGGCTACCCTAAGCTTATTGGGTGGGATTGCCGTAAGTAATTGGGTGAGACTAACCGAACGATTAGCGGAAAAGGGGGTTTCGCTCCTAAGGGATGTCGCTTACGGAGCGGACGTTGGAAGAATATTTCTTCTCGGGGCTAACTGCTAAGGCCGAAACCTGATATAAATCCACACAACTGAGTGGTACTCCGTACAATACTAGTTGTACAATACCAGTAGTAGTACCTTGCCGAGCAGTATCATACTTCGAAGACTCGGTCCCGCAGACTCGCTTATCAAGCAAGCTCGGCAAGTCGAGGTGGCTGTTGCTCTCACCCCACCAAGCGGTGGGTTATTTAACCCTCGGCAAGCTATATAACGATTTGGGGTCCCAGGCTTCGTTTTGTTTTTTGTTCTTCTCAGTCTCCATTATCCCTCCATTCCTCCATTGTCAATCTGTCACTGTCGCCTTTCATCATCCCATCTCCTCTCGCTTACCTCCTTTCCCTGCCTCCTTTCCCCTGTCTCGCTTACGACCAAACGACCCCCCTTTGCAATGACCTCGGCACTCTTCCAACCCCTCAAGATCGGGAAAAACACCCTCCAAACGCGTCTCGTCCTCGCGCCCTTGACCCGCCAACGAGCATCTGACGAGCATGTTCCCCTCCCCTTCGTCGCCGAGTACTACGCCCAGAGAGCCTCATCCCCGGGCACCCTCCTCATCACCGAGGCCACCTTCATCGGGCCCCAGGCCTCCGGTCTCAACAATGTCCCCGGCATCTGGAACGCCGCGCAGATCGAGGCGTGGAGCCACGTCACCAACGCCGTCCACGGCCAGGGTTCGTTCATCTTCATGCAGCTCTGGGCGCTGGGCAGAGCCGCGGCCGGGAAGCATCTCAGGAACACCGCGGGGCGGGACGCCGAGGTGAAGAGTTCGGGCGACATCCCCATCAATGGCCTCACCGCGCCCACGCCGCTGACCGAGGCGGAAATCACCGAGTATATCGGCCTCTACGCGCAGGCGGCGAGAAACGCCATCGCGGCGGGCTTCGACGGCGTGGAAATCCATGCGGCGAATGGCTATCTGATCGATCAGTTCATCCAGGATACCTCCAACAACCGCGCGGATAGATGGGGCGGCAGCATCGAGAATCGCGCTCGCTTCGCCGTGGAGGTCTCCAGAGCGGTGGTGGATGCGGTTGGAGCCGAGAGGACGGGCATCCGGTTGAGTCCCTTCTCGACGTTCCAGAACATGAAGATGGCAGAGCCGGTGCCACAGTTCACGTATCTTGCGGGGGAGATCAAGGAGCTCCGTCTCGCTTATCTCCACGTCGTCGAGGCGAGCGTGGCGGGGGGGGAAGACTCCAAGACTCCTGCGAGTGAATCGGTGGATTTCCTCCTCGACACCTGGGGCAAGACGTCGCCCGTCCTCCTCGCGGGGGGGTTCACACCCGCAACTGCGTACCAATCGGTCGACGAGAAGCACGCTGGGAAGGACGTCGCCATCGTCTTTGGGCGGTATTTCATCTCGAATCCGGATCTGGTGTTTAGGGTTCGCGAGGGGATTGAGCTGGAACCGTATGACCGGAGCAAGTTTTACCTGGCGAAGCAGGAGGAAGGATATACGACATATCCGTATAGTCCGGAGTTTGATCGACAGAGTGCGAGTACGAGGTTATAGAAAGCGGGGGGATCAAGCTAGAGCCGTACAACCGGAGCAAGTTTTAGCTAACACCCGGTTCGCCTCGTGATATGAGCTTTGTTATACACTCGGGATAAGCAAAACGGCATCCTAAGCAAAATAGCTTGTTTCGGCGATAGCTTCGGATGTAATTTTATACTAGAACTATTATACCAAAGATCATACTAAATTCCAACATTTAGCAAGGAAGAATTAAATTTAGCAGAATCCTATAAAGTCCGACTATTCCGTGATATCGAGATTATTACTATAATCTATACTTCGTAGGCGTATTATATCTGAAGCCACCGCTGAATCTGGAAGCCGTTTTACTTTTTATCCCGAGTACTCAAGTTGCTCTCTGATTTTTATTATATCGGCTCCTTCGTTGCCGTGTGCTTTTATTCAGGGAAAGAGTAAAAATCAAAAATCAAAAATCAAAAAGTAACAAGTAACAAGTAACAAGTAAATTCAGACCTTACGGCCGGCCCTATGCCATCCTCCAGGGTTACCCGATTAATATCCCAACCAGCCATTCCAACGAGAGAAAACTAAGCGAAAGAAATCACAACGTCCTATAAGCGAGGGCATACATGCATAGCGTACATAGTA
The DNA here is from genome assembly GCA_019669835.1 of Amylocarpus encephaloides. NCBI lineage: Eukaryota > Fungi > Ascomycota > Leotiomycetes > Helotiales > Amylocarpus > Amylocarpus encephaloides. The sequence continues at coordinate 81,411 of MU251466.1, read as the reverse complement.
GTAAGAACTCCCACAGTAGTCAGTCACCACATTTAAAAACCCAACAACTCTAAGCGATCGACAATAACAGGAGCCGGACATGATTTCACATCTACCTTCCAACCAATCAACACCTCAATCTGCCTCGTGAATAAACAAGCCATATTATATATATCCTCAGGAAAAGCAAAACGGCCTCCGAACCGAAGTAAAAAGGCTCGCTGCGGCGATCGCGTCACATGGAAATACGCCGGCCTATAGATAGATAGATCATTATCGTAGGATTCAATCGAGGATGAAAGATCGCGTATAAAAGTTGGAGAGAGGCGGCTTCGAGGGGGACTCGGGCCCCGCCTCCTTCCCCCCCGAGGGTTCTATGAGGAGGGGGGGGGGGGGTTACGGGAGGTAGGTATATGGTAGGCGAGGCGCTTAGAGAAGAGAATTCGTAATTAGATCCAGGGTGGAATTCGTATGGCGTTGGCACCTGTCATTTGGATGACGACCGTGGTCCGTTCGTCGAATTGAATTAAAATAGCCGCTGGTTTGCTATCTTTCGTTTGATATCTGGGTCATAGTTTAGCGTAACATCTGGGTCGTGGTTTAATTTCACTAGAAGTGGCGAGGATCCAATTCTTGTATACGAAGTAATGATCACCATAGAACATACCCAATGCTCAAAAGGTAGAGAGTGCATGTTCCATTCTGTAGAAGAGTGCTCAATTGTACTATTTTCCGTTCCCGTTTCCAAATCCCTTTCCTAAAAATCAAAATCCTCCCTAAACCCCCCCACGTCCATCCCCACCACCACCTTCTCCGCCAGATCCCTCCGTCCCATCTGATTGAACACCCTCCTTAGCGTATCATAGAGATTCGTACTCTGGTTCTGCGCGATCATCCTCTCGAGTTCAGCTTCACTCACATCGCCTCCACCGCCCAGGATATCCCTCGCCTTCTCGCGGCCCTCGTTCTCAACGACCTTGTGCATCGCCAGCGCACCCAGGAGGTGGGACGCCGCTTCCTCGTAGCAGCCGATGTTGATACACGAGACGCCTAGGTTGTAGCGCGCGCGTACAAAATTGGTGCGGAGCGTGAGAGCTTTCTCGTAGGCGGCGATGGCCTCCTCGGAGCGTCCGCTGTTGGCGAGGGTCGCGCCGAGACGGTTCCAGAGGAGATGGACCTGTTCTCTTTGATTCGTGGTTCCGGATTCTGTACTTGCTAGCGCAGCGGAGAAACAGTCAACTGCTTTATCGTACTCTTCGGCGCCGTAGAAGAGCACGCCCAGACCAACTTGGACGTCGGGGTCCATGTGTTCGCCGTCCGGGGAGAGCTGGGCGGCGCGGATGAAGAGATTGGTGACTTTTTCGTGGAGGAGATGGCGATCGGTGAATCCGACTTCTGCTTGGGAGGAGAGGTCCGCGGGGGCGATTGTCGAGGGGTATTTGATGGAGAGCCAGCGTTCGAGAGTTCGGTAGGCGGTGCTGTCATAGCCTTCGTTCGTGTAGCTGACTGCTAGACCCATGAGTGCGGTGAGGTTATTGGGATCCGATTTCATCGCCTGTTCCAGGGCCCGAATCGCGGGTGTTTCTTTCTCGTTCTGTGCCTGGGCCGATCCCAGTTGTGACCAGGCTTCGATGTGTTGTGGATCTTTCTGTACGGCTGCTTCAAATGCTAAAGCTGCCAGTGAGAGGTTCCCACCCTCGTGCATTATCCGGATCCCTTCCTCGAAAGGATTGCCGATCTCTCGGAATATGTTGTCCTCTTCGAACATGTACTCGCCGAGATTTGGATCTCGAAAAACTGGCTCCGAATGAGTTCGCAACCCATCGAAATCGCCCCAACCATCATCCTCACCGCCATGTCCCCATACCCGATTCGCCAGTGATTCTTCGTCTGCGAGTTCCCTGGCGGCCGCGGTCTCAGCTTGTATACCTTTCCAAATAGACTCGAAGTCACCAAATTCATTGGTTTCGGATTCAAGGACTGACCTGTCCATTTGATCGAGCTCTGCCTCTCCGGCCAGAGCCTCGTCAATTTCTCGTCCTTGCAAATCAATCTGCTTGAACTGCTCCTCCCAATGCTCGTCATCAAGCTCTATCATTGTCCCTTTGCCCTTATCTTGCGGCTGGACATTCTGCGGTCCTTGGAATTGCGGTCCATTCATCATCCCCATCCCCATGCCCATCCCCATCCCGCCCATGCCCATTCCCATCTGCGGCCCTTGGTAATTCGAATATGCCGTTCCATTCTGCATGGGACTCGCCGTCCTCGCCGCACCACTCTGGCCCATCTGTTGAAACCGCGCAAAGTCCGCCGCAGAAAAAGCACCACCTTTAGCTCCTTGAAAGGAGGCTTCCATCCTAGCCTGTTCATCCATCCCAGGTTTGAATTCTTGCGCCCAGTTGCCTATGCCCGGCGCGGCTGAGCCAGCAGGCATTTGCGGGGTCGTCCGTAGGTCATGCCGCATGGCGAAAGCCTCGGGAGGCAGCTGGCCGTTTTGCTGCATGAAGTCGTTCATCATCTATCGCTCAAGCAGTCAGCATCCCCCCTTCCCGAATCTGTCACGCCCTCAGGTAGAACGGCGGCTTGCTACTCGCATTATCCTGACTCCCAGCCATATTCATCCCATTCGTACTCCTCATGCCCTGCATGCTAGGACCCGGCCCTCTCCCCACCAGCCGATCTCTCTGCAGACTCTTATCATCCTGCGTATGCTTCGTAAACTGGCTGAGCGGGTTCCCGGCCGTCGAGCACTCGGCGCCTCCTAGGAACGACATGGCTGTTCGTATGCTGGTGGCTCTTTGCGCGGGGAAATTTCGGATGCGTGGAATATGGGCCCTTCAAATCGCAAAAGGGGATGGCGACAACAAGAACCTTTATCTATATGCGAGGCGATACAGTGGATTGCGGTATGGGCAGAGGCAGAGGCAGTGCGCTGTATGTTCAAGGACGTGTCGAACGATGGGGGGAGGAGAGTTGATGGGGAAGAATGTGGGGTGGCCGCGGGTTGGAAATCATGAGCCGAGGCGCAAACCCGAAGGCCGATCGGTAGCCTTGCCGCTAGTCGCTTCACATGTTGAAGCAGGGCAGGTTGAAGCAGGGTCCGTCCCACCTGACATTCCTCATATTATCTGGTATATACGCAGATAGCATAGCCGAGGCGAGCGGATAGAGGAGGTAGTGAGTGTAGTGAAGTCTTCATTAATCTAAAGCTATGTACTAAGCCAAGTGCCCTCGCACAAAGTAACATCCGCATCCCAACCGTCATCATCTTGAGTAGAGTTTCAAAGTTCCTTGAGATGGAAGAGCACATCCTTGGCCTCGTCCCAGGGAGTGACCCCCTATCCTACATTCATGAAAAATACAAGGTCTCTGAAGACAAGATCGAGAAAATGTTGGTCCAGAAAATTGAGCACCGGCATACTCCACGACAGACTTTTGTTACAGTTCCCGCCCTTCCGTCGTACAAGTACAATGCTTCCCATCTTGGGCATCATACCACATCGGTCCCTTCAATTCGCCGGCCATGAGGAAAGAACTTAGTAGGCGCTACCACTGTCAGACTCTCCGCGGTCTCGTCGATCACCAACATGGTCCTTGTTGAAGCTGAAGTCGAGTCTCAATTTGCGACCATAGACCTGCTCGTCTTTCAACTGCTCCATGCCCTTGACAGCACTCTCAACATCGACGAAGTCAGCGTGTGCGAAGCCTCTTGGTTGACCAGTACGTCGGTCGATGGCAACTCGGACGTCCGTGACATTTCGGATGTCACGGAAAAGCTTGTTCAAGTCGGCATCAGACATTTCGAATGCGAGGTTACCGACGAAAAGGGTCTTGGAGGGTGGATTGCTAGGAGTATCTGCACGGGGCTCTCTCTTGCGGGCGAAGTTGACCACGAGATAGCGTCCCTCCATGACAGCTTGGTGCTTAGCCTCGACGGCAGCCGTGGCTTCAGCGGTGTTGGCAAACTCAATGTAAGCATATCTAGGAGCTAGTTAGAACTTTCGACTGGTTAAATGAGGGAGGAATTTACCCTTTGCTTAGCTGGCGAGCATCCCTTGCGATGAAGACCTTGTGGATGGTTCCGAACTCGGCGAATTCTCTCTCCAAGTCACTCTCGGTAACATCGAAGAGCAAGTTGCCGACGTAGACATTCTCATTTGGAAAGACCTCGGGTGGAGGACGGTTGAATTCTCTCGGGCCAGAACCTCCTCGACCGGCATCATAGCCTCCACGTGGACGGGGTGTGAAACCACCACGGCCTCCCTCATACCCTCCACGGCCACGAGGTGTGAAACTACGGCCTCCATCGAATCCACCACGACCACGTCCAACATTATCATAACCTCCTCGGCCACGGCCACCACCGCTCCGTTGGTTGTCATACCCACCGGACTCTTCTCTGCTCACGGTGAAGCCTCCAGTGTCCGAGTCACTCGGAGCAGAGTCATCACTGTAAGATCTGAACGCCGACTTCGCATTCGCAAAACCAACAGCGGCCTGACCCTGCGCCTTCGCTCGAAGGAAGTAAGACGAGCTGGTCGTGCTGACGAAGCCTCTTGACAACGCGCTGGAAGGAGCGGCTGCTGCCGAGGCAGCCTTGAATGCTGAACGACGGACGAGATGCCTATCCGGTCCAAGTCCAATTAGCACCTTTTCTCATTTGCGAGGTTCGAGAATGCGCTACGTACATGCTTGTAGTTGAAAGGGTATGTGTGGGTTGACGGGGATGGATGGAGGGTTGCTTGATGTTGTCAAGAAGATGGGTTGATGGGAATTATTTTCGCAGAGCAGAAAAGTTCGAGACGAGACGCGGAAGACTAGCGCGGAGCTAGGCTACTTTGGTAACAACCACGATTGAATCCGAACCACCTCCTTTCCACAGCGCGGGCACGGACCTGAAGATATCGAAATGAACCCCGACCGAACGAGTCGACTCCGTCCTTCTCTCGAATACTTTGCCTTGATACTTTGCCTTGGAGCCATTGATTCACGTCGACTCGAGAGCTGGGGGCCGAAGCACTCGTGATTATTCCTTGACATATATTTGCACACATGTGTGTCTTCACTCACGGCCGTTTGTTTGTGAAGTTCATATATTGACACTTGATCTTGTGTGTTGGCTGCATCGCTCCGAGGTCTATGCAACGGGTTCTATGGCACTGATCGCCAGTCCTATGTAGTTTGTGTAAGAAAGATTCTTTGATGCACGATTGAGGTCAGCCCCCATCCCCCGCCTCCTTCGTCAAACGGCTCGCGCAGAAATGAGGCGGGTGGCTCGTCATGGAGAAGTGAATAGCGGTGGTCAAAACCATGCGGGTATATCAAACGCCAGCAAACCCCCCCAATCCATGCTTTTACCCATCGAGCCAGAGCAGATCCAACCCCACGTGAGATCCGGTCCCATTCATAGATATCCTTCCCCCTTCCCGGATGGGTTTCCCATCACCTTTCCATACCCCCTTTTTTTGAATTCTTTTCTGCGAAGGAGTACCACGGCCTCCCTTCAGCCGAGCCCTAAGATAGATAATTGGCAAACAAATGAGAAGATATTCCTACACGAATCCAAAGTGAACTCCATATCAACACACGACATGTGGCTGACGCCCGGTCACGCGTCATATATCCGTATTAGAACCCGATAAGAAATGTTGCCCAGGTCGTTCCGGACAAGGCTCAAGACAGGGGCGACTCTCCCGTGGGGATCAGGATGGGCGGCCTGGATGCTCAGGGGCGACGATAAAACTCCATGGATGACAATCGACCCAGATGGTTCCCGGCTCCACGCGCGCTTGAGCGGCCCCCGTTCCGCAGGGAGGAGTCCATCGAGGTCGAAGGGGGAAGAGAATCGTCATGGTATCCGTGTTCGTGACCGCATAGTAGCGTTGATGAGAGTGATGTTCATAGATCCGTGCGGATCCGCCGAGAAGAATTGAAGAATCGCGGCCCTGTTCTAGAAGTGTTCCACGCTCGTCCGATATCCATTGTTCTGGTATTGGATCCCGCTCATCGCCTCGGGCACTTGAGGGTGCACATTGATGGCATTCCGGATTGGCGGCAACTGCTCCGCGGATCTCAGGTCATAGTTGTTGCGTTCGCGTCGAGCACCCCGGTCGATGCCATTCTCCCCATACGCATGGTTGGGCGGAGGAGGATAGTTGTTCATGGCAGGTTGAGCAGCCGGACGATGAGGGTTGGCAAAGTTTGATAATTCCGCACGGAGTTGGCCATTTTCCAGTCTCAAGGCAGTGGCCTCACGACGCGAGGTCTCCAGCTCATGCTCGACCGAACGGAGTCGACTTGACAGCTTGGTGATATCCTGTGTCGCGCGCGTGTACTCGGAGATAGCTGGGACCAGTTAGCGTGTCATGTCTCGACTCGCACATCCTCTCCTTACCCTTGGTCAAGATTTCCCACTTGGATGCCTTGGAACCACGTTCTTGAGGCATGAGATCCCGAAGTTGATCGAATAAATCCTTCATCTCGGTCCTTCGTTTCCGCTCCGCCAGCTTGTGGGACACCCTCAATTCCGGGGTGCGAGAGTAAGGCTGGCTCCCGCCTGGGGAGGTCCCGCTCTCCCCTTGCAAATCGGCGACCTGTCGATGCTGGAGCGAGTGGTGGTGAGTCGAGACTTGAAGCTCGGAGGAGGCTCGTGATAGTCGGTTCGTGGGGTCGGATGGATCATCCAGCCTTCTCTGGCCGTGAGGTAGGCGCGATTCCGTCGTGTATGCGCTACTCGCGATGGAATCGGTGAAAGAATTGCGCCTGGAATCATCATTGTAGAACGAGGTCCCCTGTCGGTTGACATGAGCATCCGCTTCCGACGTATCTGCGGAGAAATCCAAGGCCCAAGCCTGACCGGGAATGGCATGAGGAGCCTCCGCAATTTCTCGGGAGGGTGGTCCATGAATCGGAGGGGCCGTCTTGGATGCCAATATGCCTCGAGTGGGTGAGACTGGGTCGCTGCTCCCCGAGAAGCGCGACGTTCGGGGGGAGAATTGGTCCGCGTATCTAAATCCTATAGAGGGCCGATCAGTCGCCCCGGGGTTTCGTTGTTGAGCAAGAGAGCTCTGCAGAGAGGTCGTCGATTGGTTGTTGGATGTGTATGGAGAAGGCCCAGAATGACTGGAGAGGCGCATGTCCCCGAAATTGGCACCCAGTCGGCTATCGACCGACTCACGACGCGAATCCCCATCGAATGATCCATTATGCAAGGCCGAGTCAATGGTTTGCACGCTCAATCGATTGCTTGCCATGGTATCTTGATGTTCGGGGATGGTAGGCGACACAATGGAAGCGACGCTCATGGCTCCTGTCGGGGAACTGAGTGGGTGAGGGGTGATGCCATTGAAAACGGGTGATGGTGTTTTCTCGTGCGCGTTCGGCTCCGTGGAGGCCAGATGATGCGTGTTGAGGCCGTTATGGGGATTGGACAGGCTCGAGTCTGGATCAACTTGTTAACAAGTTGGGTCAGGCAAATTGGCCACGGGTCATGAGGAAGTGGAAGGACGATGCTCACGCTTCGAGTTGTTTTGAGAGGCATAAGCGCTATCCCCGCTGCTTGGTTCCTTGTAGGCGGTGGGTTCGTTCAACATACTAGATATGGTGGTGGGCGGTTTCACGACCTGGTGGCCGGGTTTGGTCTGATCCATGGCGTTGGTGGTGACGGGACGGATCTACTCGTGAAAGGCGGAAAGGAAGGTCGGATTGTTGGGGGAACGAGGGACGGCGAATGCCCGATGGGCGGTCGCAGAAGGGGCAATTGAAGAATACTCGGTGGAATGTTGCAACCCAAGGGAGGGTGAGAATTGGGAATCGGGGGGAGGGAAGGGAGGAGAGGGGAGGGGAAGGAGGGCGAAATGAGGGTTGGAGATATAATATATAAAGTGTGGAAGGGGAGATCGAAAATGGCTTCGAGATGGCGTCGAAAAGGAAGCACGGGTCGGATGGGTTTCAACGGGGGGGTTCTCGCGAGTGGGTGGCAAAAGGAGGACGGTGGGTGGGGGCAGGGGTTCCTGTGGATGGCGGTGGTTTGATTGGTGGGTGGGCGGATGAGAGCGGGATGGATTTAGAACGAGTGTCGAAAGGTGGGGAGGGGGGGAAAGGGGGGAGGAAGGGGAGGAAGAGAGGCGATGAACTTCGAGGGCGATGGGAGTGGCGCAGGTCAGGTTATACTCTGTCTCGACGCAGTCCGGACTGTGCGTCCGTACTCCGTACCCCGTCGAGTGTGCAGATACAGCCAATGGAGGTGAGATGGGAGTCGCCAGTCGCCAGGTGCCGGTGGTCAGTGGCACGAGGAACGCGTGGTGGAGGTTGCGATGGATTCAAGTACGGAGGGAAGTACAGAAGAGTGGTCGATCCAAGTACAGCAGAGTGGCCGATCCAAGTACGGTCCGTACAGCAGAGTGGTCGATCCAAGTAGGGAGGAGGGTGGAGGATTCAAGAGTCGAGGCAGCGTCGAGGAGGAAAGCGAGGCAAGGCAAGGCATGGGAGGACTCGGTCACGCAGGGAGCAGGGGTTGCTCCGAAGACTCCTTGCTTGTCAAGAGCACAGTACGGGGTGCGAAGAGCCTAGCAGGCGAGCACTAGGCACGCGCTTAGCCTCTTGCGGCCCTTGGCCTTTCCTCGTTTGGGTCGTTAGGCCTACTTCGTACGTTGTACAGAGCACTCGAGACTCGAGCGTCTCTGACGGACCTGACGGAGGCCATCTCGTCGTGAAAGGGAAAGCACGCTGCACCGGTGAGGGGAGTGGGACTGGGGAGCGCCGATGCCTGACCAGGATCCCCTGCCCGAGGGAACAAAGCGGGTCTCCTGGTGGCCACACAGAAGCACAGAGCGGTCAAGGCGAGGCGTGACTCCGTCCGGAACAGGGGCCCTCGCAGTCGCGCACATGGCTCTTTCATCTCCATCTCCATGCTTTCCCGTCCATGCTCCATCCCATGGGCCATGGGTAGGGGTTGCCATCGCACAATCCAAATCGAGTCTAGTCCAGCTGGCCCTACTCCGTACTGTACAACCTATGTTGTGCTCGTCAGACTCGAGCCGAAGTCGAGTCGAGTCCCGTCGCGACTCGCTAGTCACGTCGCGGGTCTCGTGACTCTTGTCCCGTCTCTCATGCCATGGTGAATTGACAACCCGCACGACGGATCCTCTCGCATCAGAGAACCACCCCCATGACAGGACCGACACCTTGAGCAAACATCGCCGGACGACGCGAGGAGGAGGATTTCTCCCCTCCCGGCCGGCCCTGGACAAATAACGACCCTCGGAATGGGGACGTGGTCCTACGGATTCCCCGTCTATCGAATGCACTCCTTCTCGGCTCTCCTCCTCGGATCTCCTCCCATCGAGTCTGTCTTGCCCCCAAAGGAGGGAAATGGCAAAGGAACCAAGACCTTCATCTCTCCAGTCCCAATCGAGCTGGAGCTGAATGGTGTCACATTCGAGCATTCGAGCATTGAGCCCCGGGAGGATCCCCTCAGAGTGAACCGCCGTCCCTCGCTGTTTGCCGTCTCTGTGCCTGCCACAGTGCCACTGCCTGGACAGCTGCGATTCGATTCTGCGAACCGCGAAACGATTCTGCCCAGATCGGTGGGGAGGCCCTTCTTCCAGATCTGTCAGGGTGCGGAGATCCTCGAAAGAGTGCAGGTGCAGGATCGAGGTGGTTGACTCGAGCACGTACCCGTCTCGTCTCAAGCACACGGTGCTTCTATCCGCGATCGAAGACTACAACCTCGTAGTAGGACTCTCTCTAGGAGGCCTTCTTCTGCCTTTCCTTTTCGCTTGTCTCGGGCAGCCACAGATCACATCCTCTCCGCAATGCAAATTCATACAGTCAGTACTTCGTACACCTCGAGCGCAGCCCCAGACATGTAGCACCAAGCACCAAGCACCAAGCGACATCTGGACGGGACCCCGTCCTGGACACCAACTTCCTCGTGGCACTGACACGCCGTTGAACGGTTGAAGATGCTTCGTGCGTCGACTACGAGAGTAATCGCTCGTTCGCCTGTTGGTTCCAGGCCTCACGTCCGCCGACGACACATCAAATATTCGACCCTCGACTTTTGCTTCTTGCGACAGAACATCTAACCATTCTCACGGTGTTCATGGAATGGGCTCGACCGTGCAGCTGAACTGAAGTGCCACAACGACAGGGTGTTGCTCTCTGCTGAGCAGAAAAAGAGCTCCAGGGCAATTTGATCATTCTCATGCTCATTCTTCTGTGGTACTGTACGGCGCTTGCCTGCTCATTGAGTGTTTACACACCCTTGAACAGGAAAGATCAGCGCCATCACGACGAGTGGAGAAGATTCGATGCGCACATTGCCCGGTCGTGCTGAACAGTGAGACATTCCAGCAGCGCTCGTCCCACACGGTGGACGAAATGTCAGGTGGTGTCTTTCCTTTTGATTCACTCAAGTCTGTCTACGGGGTATCAAGCTATCCTGGATTCCTCAAGTCCAGGACTGCAACACTGACCGTTGGAGGTGGTGACGAGTCAGGACTCAGGACTCAGGAGTGACAACCGACAAGTACCTGCGTTTGAGCACACCCACCTTTTCGCTTATGCTGGAGTAACCCCAGATAGATATACTCCGCTCGACTAAGGCACGAAGACACTACTCCGTGACTACTGCACTGTTCTGTACGGTAAGACAGTAAGACTACGTTGTACAAGATATCCGGGAGTTCTTCGGTGTCTGGTTGGGGCGGAGACAAAGAGCCTCTTTGCAGAGGCGAGTGGAAGACTTCTCTTCCACGAGTGGTACAGGGTCCAGCAGAGAGTGTCAGGTGACTAGAGTTCGGGATCCGTCCTCGTCTCCCCTCCCCTCCTCGTGACGAGAAGGCTTCAACACATGTTCGTCCAACCTCCTCTCTCTCTCTCTCTCTCTCTCTCTCTCTCTCTCTCTTTGTTCCTTTCTTTGTTCTTTCTTTGTTCTTTCCACTTTCCTAGTGTCCACTCACCTTCTTTCCTATTTCCTTCTCCTACCAACCTCCTCCCGGAGACGGACCGCAAAAGGAGAACAATCGCCACGATAACCGCGGGTGGAATGAGTTTCAGACTCGACGCACGAGAATGTTGGTGATTAAGCTTGGAGCTTACCTCCATACAGTACGCAACAGTTCGGATACCTCGAGCTTACTTAAACATCCTGGTGCCTGCTCGATCGGTGAAAGCTGCCTCTGCTTCTGCTTCTGCCACGGGTCGAGCACGTCGAGCGCCTGCACCGACTAGGCTGCTTCTCCAGATGCATCGTGGAGGCATCCTAGTCGCTGCTCATGATCCCGTCATGGTCCCTCCAAACCGACCAGGTCTCAGCAAGGGCATCTCTCACCAGCCACCCTGAGCTGCGAGCATCTAAAGAAATCCCAAGACCAGCGCTCTAGATTTCTAAAAGGGCAGCGAGAGACGCAGCGACGCAACGTTCGACTTTCCCGTTCAGGCTGTCGGGCCCTTTCGACCGCAAATCACCGAGACGGTTGCAGCCACAGTTCCTCCACCCTTCCTCAAGTTCCTCCACGGTTCCTCTACCGACGACAGTCCACCTGTGTGCCACGACTTTCTGTCTTGCGGACGGAGGACTTGCTCACTCTCTCACTCACTGATGCTGAGTGACCAAGTCCCTGGCCTTCTCGCGCTTCAAAGTTCACGCTCTTTAGACACCTCCTCCTGCCCTCTTTCGGGCACCCGAGGCGCCCGAACCACGGACGAAGCCTTATTTACTCGCTCGCCATTGACTCCATCGGTCCCTCGCATCCTGTCAACTTGAGAGACGAGATGGTCTCAAGCAGACGGCATTGTGCCGTGCACGACACGCCCGGCCTGGCCTCCTCTCGCCTGGTCAATTCTTCTCCCCATGACAGCCAACCAGGCACGCCAGATCTAGCCTTATCCGCGACCGCATTGTGTTGCCAGGTGCTCGCCCAGAATGGCACGCTTCCGAGAACATTCACCGGCCGGCCGCCTTGAAGTTTGAACGTGGCAATCTGGATGATCTGTGATTCACAGATTCGCTCCTCAGCGTCATCGCTTCATATGGACTTTCAATTGTTCTGTCCTCCCACATTGGAGAATTATGAGCTGAAGACGAGCCGCTCATCAGTACTGTACTGGGATAAGGCTGACCTCGGATCACCTTCTCAATTTTATCTGGCCTCGCCACCTCCATGCTCTGTGGAGGAGAATCTCATGGTCTCGTCGCACAGCCCCCTTCTCCTCCGCTTCTAGAAGGACGCAACCTTGCATCGTCCTCGTCTGAATGATCCGCCATCTGGGCCAATCCCATTGGCCCATAGGGTGAGAACATCACCACTCAATGTCGTGGGAGACATAACCCATCGTTGGATACCAACTAAGCGAAAGACGCTAACATTTCTGCATGTAGTGTCCTCGGTGCACCTCCCAAAGTTGGCGTGGACCTACATTATGTTCCGCTTTGCTATTGCTCGCTCCTATGTCGTCAAATCACAGTGATCATCACAAATACATGCATGGTCGGGAAACGCTTATATCTCTCGTTGACTTCCTGCGTTCTTGTCCCATCAAAATGATTCAATCTTCCGGTGGCCTAATCCGGTCTTCCCTATTTCCGTATTCTGGCTCGTTTAGAAACCGAAGGGCGAACGAAGGGAACGCGTGGAAGACTTTCTACAACGCGATGCTTTTGGCTTCAGAGCATTAGCGCGAAGCCACAAACCCGAAGCATTGTGCAGGTCTTTCGTGCAGAGTTTCTTCGGTGGATTACGTCCCTGGGCTCGAATCACATCTTCTCGCTAATTGCATCTTCAGTTGACACTCTCAAACGGCCCCTCGGATTCAAATAGAAGGACAAATTTCCAATGTTCAACCGAAAAAGGGTCCGTTTCACTTTATCCTGTCACTGGGCAGCACATGCGCAGATATCTGCCCGCCAAGTCGCAAAACTTGGTATGAATGCATGGTCATGCGCTATGTCGTTTGGAAGAGCCTGTGGTGGCACGAAGTTTCTCAACCGGGGGCCTCCCCTCTGGTCCATGGGAAAGCCTGAATCGGGAATCGGCAACGTCCTCTGACCTTTCCAGCTCGCACTAGCATTCTTCTTCAAGCGTTGTTCTTCAAAGTCGCATTTGTGTCAGGGCAAGGTCTTCTTGGGCACCCAAAACGCATCACCAATCATTGTGGTGCGGTCCCGCAGGCGCAAAGCCTAGTTGATCTTGATCTTGTTGAAGCGATCTTACAGGTTGACGTTCCGAGGTACGAGTCTCCAAGCACAAAACCTTGAATCGTCGTGCCTTCTTTTTAACCAGGAGCAGCCTCTCGGGAACCAAGGGTCATATCGACGTCCTTCGGCTCGACAAGCAGGTAAAACGGACCGAAGGCATGAAGCAGCATTCGGCAGCGAGATACTGAAGGCAAAGACATTCTTGGGAACTAGAAGACACGCTTTAGCCATTCCATGACCAGGATTGTCCGACTCTCTGCATCTCTAGTACCTATGCAGGCCATCTATTCATGCATAGCCATATCTCGTTCAAATCAGCCGGAACATATACCCGTTACCGTACCCGTGTCTTAGAGATTATGTTGTCGCAGAATTCACATCGTCATCAGGCTAAGTATTTCTTGAGCATGGCATGTGTACGGCATCGGGAATCGGTAGGAGGGTGGGAGCACTCATCGATGTTCGAGCCGTTGAAAGTGTTGTCGGCTGCTCACTTCTCGCGAGTCACCCTTGAAGTCTTGTGCTACCAAACTCTGCTACCAAACTACGCTACCAAACTACGCTATCAAACTACTCTGATGGATTCATCAACCAGCATCAAAGCGGTCGTCCGATTTCCCATGCTTCCTGGCTCCATCTTTTGAGATCGAGCACACGATCTCCGGATCCTGAACCCTTTCCCCGGATTGTCTTTTCCTTCATGCATCTGTGGTCCATAGGCCCGCAAATATGTACAGTATCATGCATCCATGGAGTATACAACGGAGTCTAGCAGCCCGATCGGATGCATTGATGTATAGATTGAGATACCGGAAGATAGATCTGGGGAGCATTTGGGGCGATGGTGATGTGGTGTTCTGTATTTTTTTGGTTGCGTGTTGTGGCACGCTGAGGTGAGTGGTATTGTCGTACGAGATCATGCAGGTTCAGGTGGGCTTGTAACGATGCCATTCGTGTACTATACAATTTCCATGCCGTTCCGTGTCATTGAAGGGTTCGCCTAGAGGGATGGTCGCGAGTGGGATAGAAGTACTAACGGCATCGTTTTTGCCCCTTAGTTCTCGCGATCAAGTTCTCGCTTGCTAACCGTGCCGCTACTTATCTCGCCACAGAAGGACCTCCCTCTCCTTCTAAATTTTCCCATCACATCACAAAGCTCGAGACTGCCTTGCTTCCTCCCAACCACGAAGGCCCGAACACGGGGAAGGGAGCCTACATTTCCAGGTGACACGTTACACCGTGTTTTCGACTGCCTCATCTCCGTCCCACCTGGAGATACTTCTCCCGGACTTCTCTCACGCTGTCTATGTTCATGTGTACCGGTGTGTGTATGTGTTCCCCAAAGCTCGGGACCGTGCGATAGGAGATCTCGAGGGCCGAGTTGTTTGTGCACGAGTAAGGTGGAGATGGGAAGTGCGGTTGAGATGCAGGCTAGGCTAGAACGAGCGGAGTTTGTGGTACAGTGATGTAGACGCATAGGGGAAGTGGTTCTGAGAAGGTTGATGGCTCGTCTTTCTTTCTTTCTTTCTTCCATTCGACCTTCATCTCCGTCGTGGCTTCTCGTGTTCTGAATTCCGAAGCGTGAAGTCACAGCTTCATGCCTCCTTTCTTAGAATCGCGAGGCATCCTCACCATCGACCTCGAAAAATATTCTTCATTCAAAACTCGCAAAGTGCCTGTTGGAGAGAGAGTCACTGGCATTTTCTTTCCTTGAAGTTTGGCTCTCCCTCGGTCATCCGAACTAGAACTAGAACTTGGACATTCCAATATTAGCTGGGTGGAGATATGAAAGGATGTTTTCAGGGCTAGGAGTTCATCAGTTACTCTCGTTGCCACTCCCAAATGGAGTTGTAAGAACTAGTCGAATGGACATGGGAGAGATGCCACCACCAGACTCAAAGTCCGAGGCATTTCCTCGGTGACTACCAAGTGTGATAGAGAATGCAGAAGATGAGCTGGCTTGACGACCAAACCAAGAAATAGGAGGCGTTCAGACTGTCGTGGGGGCCGTAGCTCACAGCGTGATTAGAGCGGAGCCGTTTGTAATTGATCTGCACTTGAGAGTTGAGAATTTAATGATCTCAAGGATACCTTCATCTTCAGCAAGGTGTAGCCATCCTTTTCCCTTCTCTGTTTTTTCTTCTTCACGAAGCACTCGTAGTTAATCCCCTTCGTTTCATCATCGTCGCCAAGCCGCCAGTCAGCCACAACGCTCTCGGCCAATAAGCAACATTCCGCCTCAACTCCACTTGACCTTACCCCTTTCTCGAGACCAAACCCTCAATCGTCGTCAGCCTTCTTGAAGTGAGATCCCGTTGGTATCCACGCACCCTCTTTGGTGTTTATGGAAGAAACAACGGATTTCTGATCCCAACAATCGATGAGAAGGGCCAAGGGTGAATGAAGCGAAGGAAAGGACGACCTCGACAACTAGTGCGGATCCCAACCTCTCACTCACATCAGTCGGCGAGGTGAGGTGGTATGGCGAACAACCCACACAACGTCCCAGCTCTCATCACCTCTCATAGATCCTTAGATCCTTTCATTCGGTCCTCGCAATGCTCATCCCCCGCACCCTCCGCCGCTCCCGTCGTCTCCGCCCCGTCATCTACGCCCTCCCCATCTTCCTCCTCTGGGACACTCTCTCCCTGCTCACCACGCAACCTGTCCCCCAGCGCACCGACGTTCTGTCGCCGTCTCTCGTCGGAAGGAAGATCTATCTCGCTTCGATTGCGCGTAACTCGGAGTACATGCTGCGTTTGTATTGGAACACGGCGCTGATTTCGCTCTGCACGTTTTTGGGACCGGAAAATGTGTACGTCTCGATCGTGGAGAGCGGCAGTCAGGATGACACGAAAGGCGCGTTGGTCGATTTGCAAGTTGAGCTTGGGAGCCTTGGGGTGAAGAATCGGATTGTGCTGGGGGAGGACATGGAGGAGCAGATGAGGGGGTTGGAGGAGGTTCCGGGGGAGGGGGAGAGGGAGGGCTGGGTCAGGAGTGGGAGGGGGGAGAGTGGGTGGGAGAAGAGGCGGATTCCGCATTTAGCGGCCTTGCGGAATCGGGCTATGGAACCGCTCTTTGAAAGTGAGGTTGGGATGTGGGATAGGGTCCTTTGGATTAATGATGTTATATTTACGGTAGGTCACGTGACTCGCCTCCCCATTCGTCTTTGATTTCTTAAGCGAAGATTGGAACACGATCCTGACATGAGGGAGGGATAGAATGAAGATGTAGCAACTCTCCTCTCGACCCGAGACGGCGAATACGCAGCCGCTTGCGCGCTAGATTTCAGTCATCACGCGGAGATCTACTACGATACCTTCGCCCTGCGCGACTCCGCCGGCCACGAGACGCTCACGAGGACTTATCCGTTTTTCTACTCCTCCGCCTCGCTCTCCGCACTCCTGCATCTGAAGCCGATTCCTGTGCAGTCGTGCTGGAATGGAATCGTGGCTTTTGACGCCGCCCCTTTCTATGCCTCATCACCTCGGGGCGAGAAGTCCCAAGCCAACGACGGTCTGCGATTCCGCGGCATCGCCGACTCCCTCGCGCAACACCACCTCGAAGCCTCCGAATGCTGTCTCATACACGCCGACAATCCCCTACGCAAGACCAAGGGTGTCTGGATGAACCCCAACGTCCGCGTGACGTTCAATGAATCGACCTATCCTCTAGTCAACCCAGCAACCGACACCCCCGCCACGGTTACGCAGAGAGAGGATATCATGGCGAATACAGCGCGTAGGATGGAGGGGAGGGAGGGCGCGGCGGTGAGGAGGGGGCATTGGCCGGGACGGGGGAGGGTGCTGTGGGGGGTTTGGGGACGGAGGGCTGGGTGGTTGGGGGGGTGGGTGAGGATGTACGTGCTTGAGGGGAGAGTCAACAAACGAGTGGATCGTTGGGCTAGGGAGGGGAGGTGGGAGGGAGGGAAGGAGTGTGTGGTTGAGGAGATGCAGGTGCTTTTTGCTAATGGGTGGAAACATCGATGAGGATGAGTAGAGGATAGAGGATAGAGAACTTACCGTGGGATCGAGGGGGTGGGGCAGTTGAGAGGACGCGGATTTGCATGCATAGCGTGGACATCGGGATTGGAAAAGCTGGTCTGGGGGTTCTTCTTGGGAGTGGCGCGTTCTTTGCGGTTTTTGACAACCAAACATCTGTACACCACTCGCCGGCGCGGGTTCACGCGTTATAGGAATCGGAGCCCTGGTTTTGCTACGGGGGGATCAGAGTGTTTTCGATGGGGGAGCAATGTTGGGGTAGACTCGTTCGGCTAGCCCATCCAAGAACTTACGTAACAAGCAAGCTTATTAGTGAGCCAACCGAACGAGTATACTTGAGGTAGGCATACGTGATGTAGGTATACGCGTACTTGAGGTAGGTATACGCGTACTTGAGGTAGGTATACTTGCGGTGAGATATAATGCTCGGCTCGGCTCGCCTCGTGATATGAGCCGTGTAATGGCTTGGTTCGGCGATGGCTTCGGATATAATTTTATACTAGAATCACTCACTATACTGGTATCACTATCCCGAAATCATCCTCAAAGCATTCTCCATCCCAGCCTCCAGTAAGGAAGAATCAAACTTGATAGAATCCTACCGTACCAGGTGCATTATATCCGAAGCCATCGCCGAGACAAGCTCTTTTACTTGCGAAGCCCCGTCTCGCTTCATCCCGAGTGACTTCTCATGCAACCACGCTGAAGTCATTATCCACACGAGGCCAGCCGAGTATTAGAAATAAAATAAAATAAAACGAAATAAAACAAAGTCATAGCTCCTTCGGCCTTGCGTTACTCGGGTTTCAAATGTGGCCCCTTGGAATTCTTACCTACCAGCCCGCGCCTCCCATGGCGATACTGTCCGTACTGTAACATGGATTCTCTCGCTCGCTCGCTCGCTGGCGCCGCCAATTCAGAATCGCTGGGACGGATGAGACGGACAGGTACGGGGTAGGTAGGTTGGCGTCGCGACGTCCACCACCACCGTCCTCGGTGCCAAAACGCATCTCCGCCTCGCCTGTACATGCAGTAGGAAGTACAGTACAGTGCGGTCCGTGGTGCTAGTGCAATCCTCCGTACGTACTGTACAGTATGTACAACACCTCCCCTCCTCGCGGCTCAGACGAGTTATCCCCCCCCTTTCGCATGCGCGCTGCCGAGAAGTGCCGGAGGAAGATCCACTTCGGTTTGCAAGGCCGCGGGTGCGGCTCGGGAAGGGGAACGCGAGGGCGAGGGCGAGGGGAGGTGGGATGGGGATGGGGATGGGGATGGGGATGGGGATGGGGATGGGGATGGTGATGACGGAATGGGTCCGTAAGAGGCACGGGGGGAGGCGTGGGGGGGTGGTGTTGCGCAATTCGGGGACGTATTTAGGGGGTGCCGATTGGTGGCCACAGCACGGCGCACGCACGCAGGCACGCAGGCGCTCAAAGGGGGATGTGGGAGTGAGTGGGAGGTTTCGTTCTACTTGTACAGTATCCGTACTCCCCCTGAGGCTCTCCGGCTTCTTTGTGACTGTATTTCGCGGGTCTCTGGCGGATTCCACCTAACCTTACTCGTACAGGCCGTACCGTACAGTCCGTAGTACCACTCGAATGGCCGCTTGCCCCTGAAGGCGCGGTGCATCCCGACGAACTTCGTCCGTGCTCACACCTGCTTCGGAGGCTGATAAGTAAGGAGGACACCGGGCCTTATACCTATTATCTGGCTCAATGCAATTCGACGGATTCCACTTGTCGAAGAACCCTATCTTACTGTACTTCCGTCGTAGATCGATCCCACCGAATGATGACAAATAAACCGGGGGGAGGCTCTAGCTAGGTCGTTGAAACTCTGTCTCTCATGCCGTGTGCCGTACAGCACCAACCTCCCCCCCCTCCCCCCCCCCCTTAGCCAGAAACTTACGGAGTAATCCGTAGAGGTGGTTGAAAATGTGCTCTGTCCCTTTTAGTATGGAGCTCAAGCGTAGTAGGCGATCGAAAGCCCTTCCCGGGGGGCCACTGCCGTGGAAGCCTTGCTTCGCTACGCTCTGGAATGATACTACAATAGGTAGTTTACAGCTAGGATAGTTTGTAGCGCGAATACATATCAAACGCGGATATGCAAAGCCCCTCCCGGGGGGCCACTGCCGTGGAGGCCTTGCTTCGCTACGCTCTGGAATGACATGAAATTTTGACATCAGTTGGTATGCTTAGGAGGAAGGCCTAGCTAGATGCAGCCTCGGGAAGGGGCACGTTTCGCTCTCGAGATTCGAAAGCCCCCTTCAACGGGACTCGTATGGTTGGAGCCCAGTACATCCTCCTCGTCTGAGCGGGCGCTCCAGCCGGCGATTCTGGTCCCAGGCGGCGCTCGCTGGATCGCTGCCAGCAATGGCGACGAGCCCTTCCCATCGTCGAGATGCGGTGCTCCTATCCCAGACTTGCGCTCCTCGCTTGTGCTGGATAGCGCGAGTGCCGCGTTCAGGGGTCGCTGTTTACAGTACAAGATCTCCACGGGGGCGCGGCGCCATACAAGAAGTACTTCGTAGATCTTCAACGTCCTCCCTTGGCGCAATTGCATTCAATCTCAACGGCTCTCGTTTGGTCGCTGCGTCACGGCGCCCCATCCCAGGCCGTGGGGTTTGCCGGGCGTCGCAGGCGGATGCTGGGGATGGAAGTCTCGATTTCCGGCCCTGGCGATCTTGCGTCGGTGAGGCTGGGCGTTCGGTCAGTGGAGTGGTGCTTGCATCTCGTCGAAGGGACCGTACGGAAGAAGGACGTCGCCCATCGGGGAGATCGGGCTGGGTGTTGTGTGTATCTGAGATGCATACCTACGAACTACTACTCGTCTCGTTTCGTCGTCTTGAGGAGGGATCCTCGAGTGTCGATGGGCATTGAGCGGAGTTTCCTTGCCACGAATTGGGAACGCCCAGCTTTTGGGGGTGGAGGCGGTATTCTGAAAGGTCTGCCAAGGTTAATTTGTGCTATTGTACAGTACGTAGTAGAGCGCCTTGCGCTGTGTTGGAGACTTTGGCCATGAAGCCCGGTGGATTGAAGGAAAGGAAAGGAGAATCTGACGATTGGACCACATCCACGAGGCTTGGATTTGAGTGAGGCTCTTCGATTCTTGCGCTGAATCAATAGAGACGCTGTCACGGCCGCCCACAGCGTGAATCGCGCCAATGGCACGTCGACAACCGCATCATCACAATCACGTGTGCTCACCGACGCCAGAGCGTCAGCTCACAACCGCGAATGCTTGGGATGAAGTTCAATTAAGGCTTCAAGGATCCCATCCGGTAGGTATCACAGACGTTGCCCCCCCCTCGCCTTATCAATAGTTGTTTGTGGCCAAAATCATGCCCAACCCATCCCCTCGCCGCTTTACCCGCCCCCCTCGCTTCCACCCCTACCTCGCTTAGCAACCCTACGATTCCCTTCCCATTCCTTCCAGCTCACTCGCATCGGCGCTGGCTCCCGTTCTGGCACCGCGAGGGAACCCCTCGGCTACCACCACACCCCCTTTCCACGCACCGGCAGGCTGACCACGCCGCCCTCACGCAACGTGGCTGGGAAATATTACCCGGTGGCGGCGGCGCGAGGGCTTCTAGAAAGACGGCCGTGGCACCGAGGAGCAACGGCGGGAACCCGCACGGCGTCCGCATCGGGGAATCCGGGCGAAAGAATCCAGCAAATCTACACAATACAGCGCCCGTACTTACTGTACAGTACAGTACAACATCGTCACACCTCCTCCGTACTGTGCGGAGTGAGGTTACGGCATGTCCTTCTTCCTTCCTCCCCGAGCGACCCCATGAGGAGAGCAGCGGCGTCGTCATCGTCGACAGGATTCTCGGATCGCCGTCGTCGAGCGAGTCCGCTACCGAGAGGTCTCTGACTCGACTCCCATACGAGCTGTACGTACAAACCCGCGCGCGCGTTCCCTTCTCGGCGGGTGGTGAGTGGTAGGCTCGGTAAGTGGTAGGCTCGGTAAGTGGGTGAGCCGGTAACCTTAAGCGAGGGGTAGGGGGGGTGATGGGGGTATTTAACTTTGGTGGGGGGAGGAGGGGAGGGGCGATTTCGTGTGGAGGGGTGAGCGACGTGGTACTACTGTACGTAGTCGTCGATCGAACGGACCTCATGTCGACACTGTAGGGAAGGGCACGATTTCGAGGAAGCGTGGACTGGCTCTTGGATACTGCCGCGGGGAGTCTCCGCTTCACGGCTCACAAAGCTGCGTCGCGAAGCCGTTCCTTTCGAATGATTCCTTGATGCGTCGTGGGCGAACGGCGCTTCCCTTGGAGACTTTCTCCAATTTCCGGCGTTTGACCTTGAGGAAGAGACACACAACGGTTTGCCGCAGGTTTGTAATCTTCGACGACTTCAGCGAGAAGCTTGTCGAGAGCGAAATCGAGAGCCAGGAGAAGTTTTACGAGGGCTGTGGTTTCCCCCTTCGGAGTCGTGAGCTTATGTTGGCATTCCTTCGCAGGGCAGGAAGGGACACACCGTCACTTCTCAAAGCTATACACGTACTGTACATGACTCTCTACCGGTGTCTGGGGAGAGTTTAGATTCCGTGGTGGCTTCCCATCTACTCTCTCTAGGCTTGCCTTCAAACAGACCCTCACTTCCGAGTGGTTTGTCCCGCCTCGAGGCTCAGAGTGGTTTCAATGGGCATGCAAAAGCTTGGAAGAGCGCGAGCATTTCCTATCCCCGCTCTCCTTTAAGCTATTATGCGGCATGGTCGCCTATCGCGGAGATCGAATTTGCACATAGAGATAGATACCCGTGCTCGTATCATGATGAATCATCCTTGGGGTCACCTGCTACCCGTATTCCTTTTGTCCTTTCGGCCATAATTCATGACCTTGCACTACCAGGGAGTGGCAGAACTAGAGTTGACTGTCTTGAGACGCCCTTGAGGTTACTATGAAAGGTGAAGCATAGTAGTATCATTTCAGAACGGTCATGGTCTGGAATTGACTAAACGACTGGAAGCAGGTGCCGCACTATATAAACTTCATTCTTGAGAGCTATCTCCACATATTTGGAACCGTAGGCTAGGCTATCTCAGTCATAACTGTCTCTATGTCAGAGTAGCTCAACGACCGCTTCTCTTGAAGTGCTATCTCACTAGCAGTGAACAGAATATTGCGGATCTCATGGCCGTCGAGGGCCTCCTTGGCAAGCTTTGGAAAATAGCATTTCACCTCCAATGGGATTTCGTAAAAATTATCGGCCATTTTATACCACACTTTTAGACGCTCTTCTGTTGACCACGAAGCATACCGGAGCGTCAGCTGGAACCTTGACTTGATGGTCGGATCCAATGAGTCTACAAGAGAACATCTGCATATTAGGATGCCTTTGTAGTTGTCCAAGGCTTGAAGAAAGGCTGATACCAGGGCGTTGCGTTTGATGTTATCGATGGGGAGGTCCGCCACGAAATAATCCACTTCGTCCATCAGAACAACGCAATTCCAGCGCTTTGCTAGTCGTAATTCCGTGTCTAGGTATTGGGCGAGAGTTTCTGGCTTTGTACCCATATCGCCGATGGTTAGACGGAACAGTGCTCTCCTAGCATGTCGAGCAATGCATTCTGCGGTTGAGGACTTCCCCATTCCGGGAGGACCGTGCAGCAAGATGAACAGCTGATGGTGCGGTCCTGAACCTTTGCAAGAAGTTAGCGGTAGTAAATGAAGGTATTAGGTGAGTTGGTGTTAGGGTCCGATACGTTGCTCCATGTAAGAGCAGGGGCATTTTCTCTGCGTAGACCTAGAACTATTACAACCCTCGCAGCTCTATATAAAGCTAGCAAATCTTTGTAGTGTAGAAGTATGTTCTTACGATAAAACGAAAGATTGGAAAGCGAGCATAGCCCACCCTCCTCATCTTGTTTTAAATCAATACTCCTCCTAGACACTATCGACCATAAGAATACCTGTAACGAGAGCAAACACCCATGCCCTTACATTAACACATCGAAACTCTACAAAAATCCGGTCTAACATTTGGAGAATAGCTAGAAAGAAATCTCATAAATGTTTTATCTTCTTACATCCCGGTATCTTACCCCTGGTCTCCTCTTTCGAAAGGCCTCGGTGTACAGGACGTAGAGCAAACAGTCGAACATGTGGTGAATCGAGTGGCAACTAAGCCTAGTTGAAAACGCCCGACAAAGAGAAGGTGTAAGCAGAATGAAGGTCATACTATCAAATGCGCCCTATTTGTAAGGGTTCTGATTCCAAAGACCTGTATGGTGAGAGATAACCCTTTTAAGCAATTTCACCCTAGTTTCAGGAAGCGAAAGTTGGCTCCAAAAGTCCCCAAACCAATCTTCCAAGCTAACGTAATTTATGAATAGGGTCTTCCAAGCTTTCCGTTTCGTGTCGTAACCTGGCACTGTAGCGGGGAGACAGAGTAGAAACTTGTCACCTTCGAAATCTCCAGGAATGCCGCCCAAGCCATCTACGCTAAGTTCTTGGGAAGCACCTTGCAGTTGGTTGTAGGTACGGATATCAACAACGTAATGATCACTAGGAACCTTTGGACAGGACTCAATTCAGCGGGGTTTATTCCAGCAGAAGGCACGACTTGACTTACAGAAAATAGCTGGTTTTGATTGCGATACGATACGTATGTTGGTTCCACAAGTTCACAGAACTTGCTCCCCCGCTCCCTCAGGTCGTTGACTTCTGTCGGTGGCGCATATTCCAAAGGACATACCTCAAAGCTCTGTATAGGGAAGGCCTTTTCCGGTGGTACTCGACAGTGGACCACGTAATTCGTACTCTCTCTGTGGTATGTATTATTGTAGTTCCAGGTTTTCCCTTTCAAATGGATTTGTATGCTTTCGGATCTCAATGGATCCCCTGAGCCACCATTCTTATTTAGCTTTTTGGGCCACGTAGTAGCGACAAATGCCCTACGCGTTTCCTGATTATTACCGTCAAGTTTCGAAAATTGAATTTCTCCAGGAATCTTTTTGGATGTTAGCAATGCTTGACATATTCTTCGCGCTGGGGAGAGAAGGGGTGAGAATTAGGAGACAGCTCACAAAGAGATAATGCAAATATCCGAAACATATTAAACCCTCGCGGAGCTGGGCATCGACAGTTTTGTATTCCTTGGCCAGACTCGAATCGACGTATTCCTTAAACGTGGCGATTCGCTGTTGGTCGTCTGGTCGGAGTAATGGCACCGTCTCAGCAAGGTGATCTCCACCAAACGAACGGGGGACTGAGTTCAGAGTCAGGCTCAAAGTCTGGACTAGACGTCCGGGGACGGATGTATAGCCAGATATGCTGCAAGGCACGGGAGATTTGACTTGACAAGATGCGAACTCTCTCTTCAACGAAGAAAGCAGAAACCGTCTTCTTCTTCCTGGAGGGCCTGAACACGGTGGAAACAGTACTAGAGTTGCAACACGTGTAATCTTTGTATACAATAAAGGACAGCGACTTTTGACTCTTAAGAAAGAGTTCTAAGTGTTGAATTGTCTCGCTTGCTTGTAGGTGAAAGCTCCAATGTCATTTCTCACGGCCCACGGCTCATCCAGACTCGAATGTGTAGCGGCACGCTGTGCACAATGGATTCTGTGGATCACTTTATAACCTCCAGAATGATCATGGTTAGCATCCACATCGGTCAAGCGTTCATGCGCGTTGACTCTATCCAGCATGTCCTGTAGGAATTTCTTGACATCGCCCCCTTCGCTTTGCGTGGCAATAGTAAGAGATTGCTGGAGTATGTCCCACCAGTTTACTTGACTCATAGGCGGCGCTGGAAGGAGTTTAGGGGCTGCTACACAATGTCAGAAAACCTAGTGACACACTTCTCATGAAAGCAAACCATTTCCCGCTCTAATCTGAGAAGTAAGCGGAGGCATATCCCCTTCAGGACCCCCTTTCAATATGGGGATTGCCTCCTCAGCCTCACGGTCATTTTGGTTCCCCCTGCTGAAGTTCTCCATTGTGATCAGAGGAAACGAAGCGGATGGAAGGAGGTCGGCCATCAGATTGCAACTTCGACTAATGAATAATATCATGAGAACATGGTTTAAAAACAAAATGAAGTTTTGTACCATGGGGCGTGCGAGGCTCCGAGGCGCTTCATAGTCATGTTGTCATTCGCTGCGATGCAGGTCCGACGAAACGATCTCTGATTGGTTCCTAGATACAGTAGACGAAAGTCTTGGATATGGTGGCCGAGGTCGGGCTTTTTCAGGAATACACTTTTTAGACCTTTTTACTACCACCACTATACATTATTACTACGACACCGTTCGTAACCTAAGGCCTCAGTTAGTGTCCGATTATTAAATAAGGCTATTTTAACGTACTAAGATCGTAATATATTCGTAATCTATAGTACTATTAAATTATAGAAGCTTAAATTATATACTATTACACCTATTTAATTACGTAGCCTAGGCTCGAAATCTATACTATTTGTGAGGACTTGGTTACGTGGCGTGTCATGTAACTTAGAATTTATATATTAGTTATATATAGTATTAAGCCTATTTACGCGTTCGTGAATATTATACTATAGCGTGATATGTAGAGGAGGGAGGTACCTCGTGTATTACTGCGTTGTAGAGGGGAGAAGTAAGAGAGAAGAGGAACGAGACAATTCATATGAACGTTCTTAAAGATTTTCTCCCGGCCGTGTTGTAGCATGCTAGTACTGATGTCTTCCTTCCCTTCCCTCATCCCATCTCCAACTTCAAAAGTCAACTTGGTCCTAACAGTAGCTCTTAAAGTGGGCAATGAATGGCCAAAAAAAAAAGGCAAAAGAAATGCCGAAGCATCCACCAACAATAGCAACGCCATGGTTTCTGATTAGAGGGACCTCGGTATGATTAAATTTATACGGGGAGGATTTTAGGCGAGGAGGCTAACTCGTTAGGCCACGTCTACGAAACTAGTCGACGCAGCGCATGCTGTCTTAAATCGCCCATGTATGAGGAGATATGCTTCCACTGCTCGCCCCCTCCACACCCATTCACCAACCGCACCCACATCCATGGCAGAGCTCTCTGTCATGTGCCGTAGTATACCCATAGAAGAACGACTCAAAGAGTCCTGTTGTCGTGAAAACTACACCGAAGTGAATGGAGCTGCGATGAAGTCCAACATTGGCAGCGGATACATAAATCCTAGATGTTCATGGAGCCTCAAGCGAGGTGTTCGCCCATCGACCTACCTCAACAGCCAAGGGAAAGAAGGTCACTCATGCTATGTCGTTAGGCTTTTTTAATTGTATATTTATTGTTTTTTGCTATTCTCTTGTTTGACAAAGTTGAGTGGCTTCACGCACTGAATGTGCCTCTCGTCTGCTCTGTGTGTCTCACGAATAAGTGGACCTCTCATCTACACCCTTCATGTATCAACGATTACCAGGCAGAACCCCAGTAAAAACTTGTGTATCCTCGTTCGGTTTCTTGCAATATAAGAATACGATGCAAGTGTCCGCCCTGTTCGGTAATTTACGCTCCATATACACCTCAAAACGCCACTGCTGTGATGTCCGCAAGTAACCCCTCCCCAAGGAAAATATAACTACAATTGAATTCGTGCTCGTTCGATATCCTGCCGGATTCAGATCTTGCATGTCGAATGATGAGGATCCAAATAAGTGCGACGAGATTCGGAAGAGCATGATGGTGCTATGATTAGGTGTCGGTGTTTGGGACGCTGAAAGACTGAAAGAAGTTTCGCGGACCAGGAGCCACTCATCGTGCAGTCTCAGCTTCTCTGCTTGCCTCAATCAGTCGCTGATCCTCACTAGCTCGAGCTGCGATATTAGCTAAGGCGGCTCTCTCCTGTCGCGTGCAAGCTGCTTCGAGATCTGCTAGGAAGGTGAGGTTGGTGATGGTCTTGAAGTCCTCTCCAGGTTGTCGAACAGCCATTGACTTGCCCCAATAGCAATCGAATCGGAATACAGTGGATTCTGCAGCAGCAGCATCGGACTTCCAGACAACGATCACGTCACCATTTCTAAGCTCCGCCCAATATCTCGAAGCCATGCCTGGATCCTCTGAATTGTAGCTGGATAGATGTGAACCATTGACCCAGATGCCGCTCTGTGCCTTGGAAGAAATGTAGAAGCTCATGTCGTTATCCTTCTCAATGTCGAGCTTAGCGATCCGGTTTTGTCGATCGTAGAATCCAGGCTTAAAGGCCATGATCTTGAATGCCAGCTTTGGGATGCGGACCTCGGTCTTGTGTGGGTAGCGAATAGTAACATGCTTTCCACGACCCCAGCTGGTGATACATCCGGTGATGTTGATGTTTATTGTTGGGAGGAAGCTGTCAGCAGTGGAACACATCTTTGCCAGAACTTTCTCTGGTCGAGTGAAGTCGCTACCGACGACCTGAAGGCCATCACCAGGGACAAGACCGGACGCGTCGCCATCTGAGCCATTTGCCGTATCGGGAATGGTGTCTTCTTGGTGGAGAGTCGGCGGACCGTTGGCTTGATCTTCGAGGAGTCTCTCATCGCGCTTAACCATCATACGTCGGCCTTCATCGACCGTTGGCTCAGAGTAGGCACGAGGCTCACGAGATGAACTGCGGCTTCTGCTACTGCGGAAGGACTGCATACTGGACTCAAAGATCTTGTATCCTGGTCTAAACTCCTCGCCCTTGGATTTGGCCAACTGGTTGAAGCGCGACCATTCGTCAGTGTTCATCCGCGGATAATTGTTATGATGAGTGGACTTGTCATGCTGTGCCCAGAAGGTAGAGACAGGCATGTCAAGGACAATATGTCGTTCGGAAAGGCGACGCTTCTTTGCAGGCAGGTCTTTGGGCTTCCATCCATCCTCATCTTCGTCAGAGTCAACCTCGCGAGGTCTGCGAAGGCTGGGTCCACGCGCTGAATCCGCAGGTGAAGTTTCTGGCAATGGAGAGGCGGCGGAGGCAGGTGACTGCATGTTCAGGTTTCCAACCATTGATTCAGTTCCCATGAGGCTGGAGGAGCGAGCAGCGCGACGTTCGGTATCAGGAGGAGAAGTTCGTGTTGGGGTTGGAGGAAGGTGCGAAGGTGGAGGACCCATTGCGCTTATGAGGTTTTCTTTGTTGGGTAGGGACATGGTGTTGAGTTGTGGAGATTGTGAATATTCAAAGTCCTGCAGATATCCAGATGCGTCAAAATCCGCACAAGCTTCGCTTGCGACTGGAAGATTAAGCTGGTCGGCAGGTATCGCACCCGAGCTGCCTACGTCAGATGCGTTGACCTCCCCAAACAGTCTGTTCTTCGGACCAGTTCTCAACTCAAAATCAAAGTCTTCCATTACCTCGTCCATGTCATCGTCTGTATCGAAGCTGCTTGGGATCTCTCGTCGCTGAATTTCTGTCACCTGGCTGATGTCCTCGTCAACTTCCACACTATCCGCGAGCTCGTTTTCTTCCTCTTCAGAACCATCTATGTTTAATTGTGACAGTTGGGAAGACTGCTCCTCCACGTCCTCTTGAGAAGACTCCACTACTTCACCAGTCATCCAGCGATGCTGTTCTAGTTGCTCGATGGTTGCTCGATACTCTGGTCGTGTGTGGAGCATGTCTCGAATAAAGTGCCAGCCATTCTCGCTGCAATCAGCTTTCTGAAGTGGTCGAACATCAAGAGGTTCTTGCATGATTCGTTGCAGGAATGAATCATGAGTTACTTCTTTGCTAGAGACAGGGTATGGTGGAGCTGCTGCAAGGCAGTAGAACAACACACCCCCTAGAGACCAGATGTCGACAGCTTGACCGTATCGTTGAAGCTGGCGTCTACCTTGACCCCGACGTAACGTACGCTGGCCATTCGCATCGTAGTCAGCATACTCGTGGTATACTTCGGGGGCGCAGTATAGAAGAGTTCCGCAGAATGTGCGCATAAACGTCTCCTCATTATCGACCATCTTTGACAAGCCAAAGTCGGTCAACTTTGTTTGAAAGGGATCGGTCTGAGCGATGAGAACATTATCTGGTTTGATATCCCGATGTGTGATACCCTTCCCATGTAGGTATTTCAGAGCGTCCAAGAGTTGGCACGCAATTGTCTTGACATCGGCCTCGGCCAAGCGTCCTTGTTTGGCAACTTGTGTCCCCAAGTCACCTTCTGGTACATATTCCATGATGATGAAAACATAATCATGCCAATCAATATGTTCAATGTATTGCACAATGTTTTGCTATGCCAGCTTAGTATATTTTTTTTGAAAGGATGGTAAGGAAGGCTCACGTGTTGAATGCTGCTCATGATTCTCATCTCGCTTTCCATCTTCAAATCCAAAACGCCGTTCTTGATAAAACGTCTTTTCTCGATCTCTTTGGCGGCAAAGGGGGACCCGTCGCTCTTCTTTGTGACCTTGTACACAATTGCGAAAGCTCCTTTGCCAATAGTGTGGATCTTGTTGTAGTCCTTACCGCCTTTCCATTCCCTAACTTGCTTGCCGGTTAAGGAGGTAGGCAGGACGTTGGTGATATCAGGAGTTCCACCATCGGCTGGGAACAAGTTTGGCTATGCACAATTAGCAGCTTTCAGGATTGTGAATGGAGGCTTCTTACAGGTTGAGGTCGAGGATGCGCACCCGCCGGAAGACCTGCATTTAGGAACCGGCGAGCTCGTAGGGCCTGGAGGTGCAAGAAGTGTTGGGCGAGATTTTTGTTATAGGCCTCCTGGACCTCATCGCTTCGTCTGGGAATCCATGTAAGGAAGACGTAGTTCGGCTGAGGTGTATGCATCAACAGGATGATTTCCTGGCCGGTCTCGAGTGTACGCTTATAGGGCAGGCCATTCTCCTTCTCTTTGGAGCGAAGCCACTTGTCATCCACCTTGGTGCCATTCGTGGACTGGTCTTCAATCATGAGAGAGCCATGCTCGTTGATGTAGATGCGAAAGTGCACATTACTGATGCGTCTAACTTCATCCTCGTCTCCAATGACGAAGTCACATCGACTTGGATAGCGACCAAAGTGAAAGCCACCCAGGGGATTCTTGAGGTTAGCAGAAAGGCGTAGCGCAATGCCGCAATGCCTCAAACCCTCCGCTTCAATCTCAGAAGCCTGAGATGCAAGTTCTTCGGCAGTCTGGTGCTTCTCTCGGATAACAGTAGCCTCGCTCGACTCGTAGGTATTTCGGGGATTATCGTTGTAAGCAAGGGTCGCGGCTCTCAAGGCTGTTAGCGACATTGGGTGTAGTACACAGATAATATCAGCGGCATCTGCCTCATCCAAACCCGAATGGTCATTATCGTATCTGCGATCGTCGTCGTGACGCTGGGTAGCTATGTAAAAGGGATCGTGAGCCGCCTGTTCTTGCTGCCATAACTGAAACGAGGGAGAAAACGATAGATGAGGAGGGGCAAGGGGAGAAACAGAATTTGCAAGAGGTGGGCAATTACCTTGCTGCGTAGGCTGTTCCTCGTCCATGTTCTCCATGGTTGGTGGAAGAGGGGCTGCTATGTGTGCTTGTGGTGGGGTTGTAGTGAACAGGAGCACAATGTCAAGAAGAGAATTTGTAGAGGGACAGACAATGGAGGAAACTCTAGGTAACGGTCATCCACCCGGTCAATTCCAAAGACAAAAGTATGATGTCGTGGCCAGTAAAACCGTCCGAGTCGATGTCTTACCGATAGCCAACCCCAGCAGGATTCGAGTGACTCCCTCTCCTACACAAGACGGCGCATGTATGGGTCGCAAAACACCAGAAAATACAGGTAAAGAATGGCAGAAGACAACAAAGTCCTCGGTAGGTTCGCTGCGTAGCTATTGCGTTGTGGTGGGCATTTATCGTGAAGTGGACAAAAGTCGCTGCAGCTTTATCATCAGTCAAACCGTCCTCACAGCAACCAAAGAATTAAACAGAAACAGTTTGGGAGGACAAGTACATTGCCTCTTTTGGCACACAACTTTGCCCTAGACGGGCCCACCACAACAGGTGATAAACTACTCAGAGGTTGCGTTAAAGACAGGGTGACAACAAAAGGCCGTTCACACGACCTGGGAAATATTTCGATGAGAGTCGACAGCCTTCACTGGGAGTCGAGTTGAGTTTCACTCATTAAATTAAGCTATCCGAATAGTTAATCCGCGCCGGCGCTAGGCACGAATTAAGGTTGCTAGCTGCCGCTCTCCCTGCCGCAAAGCCGGTTAAATTGCCCCTGAGGGTACTCCATACAGTATTGTTCCTTCAGATGTTGTGAAGATGTAAACAATTCCATCCACGGTTTCAACTCCTCGACACCACCTCGCCTCGTCGGTTTCCGTAAATCCTCAAGTTACCATCAGCCAGATTCCTGGGCTCATCATTTGGACCTGCGGCTGGTCAAGTCTTGTGGCTCGAGCTTGTGACTCGGCATCGACCCGTGGATGGGACAATATGTATTCAGCCCTATCATCCACGGTTATCACCGACCCGATATTTTGGTCAACGTCGTGTGTCGACGGGATTTGTGACTTTGGTACTCCGTAGCTCAACAATTGTGTACATTAAGCTGGTACGTAGTACACGGCGCGATATCCTCCTGTGATCCGAACCCACGACCTCAAGACGTTGTGATCTTACCGTCGTCACATAGCCATCTTTTTCATTCGATGCGACTGCCATCTTGGGACCTCCAGGCAAGAACAGAGCTAACATTCGAGTCACAAAAAGAGCTGAAGTAGGTTGAACATATTGAGGGTTTCAAAAATCGGGTTGTTCTAGGTGGAACGACTGTCTATCTTAAACACTATCTAGCGGTCTCTGCCAGCAGAGAGAAGTAGTTGGCCAATATGCTGTCTCGAAGCGTGCATTCAAAAAATCAAATTCGCCCACGCTCCATAGCGGGATGTATTATTTTCATCTCGTAAAAAATTACCCAGCCTAGATCTATCATCCAAACGCCTCGCAATGTAGTTTTGCCAATATCATAGGTTTCCTATCTAAGAAGCAGCAAGACCGTTAAGTCCGTTGGTGATCTTTGGCCAGACGACCGCCTTCTCCAGAGCTTGTAGGACATCTGCCTTCAGGTCTTCGGCATCCTCGATCCCACAGCTGACTCGGACAAGATCGTCAAAGACACCAACGGCCTCGCGCTGCTCCTTGGGGATACCGGCGTGTGTCATGCTGCTCGGAACCTCGACCAAAGACTCAATTCCCCCGAGAGACTCGGCGAGTGTGAAAAGAGATGTGCATTGACAGAAACGCTCCGCGGCTGCGTGTCCACCCTTGATTCTGAAAGAAAGCATCCCCCCACCCATACCATCTCGATGTTGCTTGATTGCGATCTTTCGATGGGGATGGGAATCGAGACCTGGGTAATTGACTGCAACGACATGAGGCGAGGCTTCCAACGTCTTGGCCACCGCGGTCGCATTAACTGTCGCCTCTCTAGCTCTCAGGTGTAGTGTCTTCAACCCTCTGTGCGCAAGCCAGCTGTCAAATGCCGATGGAACAGCCCCAATAGCGTTCTGCAAGAAGCTCAACCTCTCCTTCATAGCATCGGAATTGAAGGCGGCAACACCCATGACAACATCGGAGTGTCCATTGATATACTTTGTGACAGAATGAACCACAATATCCGCGCCATGGTCTAATGGATTCTGAACATAAGGACTCAAGAAGGTGTTGTCCACCACAACCATAATTCCGTGTTGATGAGCCGCAGAGACGACCGCCCGGATATCGACCAATCGCAAAGTAGGGTTAGAAGGGGACTCAATCCACACCAATTTTGTCTCGGGGGTAATGTGTTCGCGAATGTCGACCTCGATTTCGGGGGTAAATGTAACCTTTACTCCGTGGGCCTTTGCGACTTGTGTGAAGTATCTGTGTGTTCCCCCGTAGACGTCACTGACACTGATAACATGGCTCCCGGATGCTAGACTTTGGAGGATGATGGCGGTGGTCGCAGAACCGGATGCGAATGCGAGGGCATATTTTGCATGTTCAATGGCAGCTACTGCCTTCTCGAAATTGTCGCGATTGGGGTTGGAAGAACGGCTGTATTCATAAATTCCCACTGGCTTGCCAACGGCGGTTTGTGCGAAAGTGGTGCTGAGTGAGATTGGCTCGATGACTGCGCCGGTGGAAGGGTCGTGTTCGGCACCAGCATGAACTGCGAGAGTTCCAAAGCGGTGGACGGGAGAAGGCGCACGCGGTGGCGTCGCGATTGGGTGGTCTGCGACAGTCATGGTGATGATATGTGGTGGTTATCGAGGTGGAAGTGGAAAAAGTTGAATATTGTGAGAGGCGCCGAGAAGAATGGAGGAGGGGGATCGATGCGGGGTCTTTGAGGGGTCGAAATGGAGGAAGCGAGAAGTTGTGGGGCTTGGAGGAGCAAGGCTGCAATAGCCGGTTGGGGTGAGAGTGGGAGCGAGATCTGTCTTTGAGAAGAGAAGAGGAATCGGAGACGAATTCAGGGAAAGGGGGAAAATAAATACAGAAGGTGAACTGTGGCCTTTTGATGTAGCAAAATACGTCGAGAAGGTGACGATGATGATTGCTAATAAAGTCGGCCTGAGCACCGACTGACCAACCTTCTTCAGGGGACAAAGCCAAGTCCGACGGCTCTGAGCACGCCATGGCATCACTTGGCACCGGCTCGCAAAGGCACGTATTTGGTAAGCAGGCGAGAAAGATTCCAAGAGTCGAGTGCGTGAATACGAAATATGGCGTAAATCATAAGGTTATGGGTTAAAATTGTCAGGAGGTTGGGATAAGGTTATGAGAGGAGGAGTGGGAAGACGAGCAGAAGGTAAGAAGGTATCACAATATTAGTCAGATGCAGGAAGTACTCGAGAAAGTCGGAGATACTATATATATAATACTCCGTATTTCGTATTTGATGATAGCCTTAGACTGCCTGCCGTGTAAGGCACCAACTTTGAACATCAACACGGGACCAACCCTATGTCCTATTCGTCCGGTTAGTCTCACCCAATTACATACCCAATAAGTGGCTCTGTGCATGAGTTCGAATGATAACCACGTGACGAATCTGAACCAACCCGGATGCCGGTGCCAAGACCTGAGCAATACTCGAGTAGACTCAGTCGAGGCTCCCGCTCCTGTGCTCCACGCTCCGCTCCTCACTTTCCACTAAGGTCCGTTGCCTCCGTGTGTAGGACGACGGAAGGCTGCCCGGTGGAGGAGGCTCTGCTAAACCCTTCAGGGACCGATTGGAGAAGCTGTTCACTTCCGATGGAACCACACTCGTCCGATATCAACAGCTTCTCGACATGCCTACCAGGCCTCGCAGGAGTCACAAAAAGTCAAAGGCCGGCTGCCAAAGATGCAAACTAAGGAAGATAAAGGTTAGGAAGTGCCGGGCATGACTCTGGTCCCCTCAGCTCGCAAAGCTTGCTTCATTTTGGACGGGATTGACGATTTTACAGTGCGACGAAGTACACCCAATATGTGGGCATTGCTCTAAGCACGGCGTCTCTTGCGACTTCGAAGGTGTACCAATCTCTCCGATATCCTCCTTCGCAGAGCCCCTGAGGATTCTTAGACAAAATACCACAGAATCTCTAGGAGGAGCATCCTTAGCGTCTACTCCTCGATCCAATGCCGCTCTGCCAATGTATCAAACGCCCACCGACCTCATAAGAACAGCCATCAATCCCGCGAGCTCCCGACTACTCGAGCTCAAGCTTATGCACCATTATACTACCCGTACTGCTGAAACATTTTCTGATTTAGATGATACGAAGTGGGCATGGCAGGTTGAAATTCCTTCAATAGCATACGAGACTCAATACCTCATGGATGCCATACTTGCGGTGTCTGCTCTGCACTTGCGCTCGACGAATCCCACCGACCAGGCTCTTATTCGCGCATCTCATGGCTACATGGCTTCATCTCTAGCTCAATACTCCTCCTTATTGACGAGTGGATTATCGCAACACAATGCCGAAGCCCTCTTTTGTACTGCGGCCCTGATCGCCTTTCAGGCGTCAGCGTCAAGAGTCTATGAGAACCTGGAACAGCAGTATACCGTTCCATTGGCATGGTTTCACTCATTCCAAGGAGTGAAAACCATCGTCATGGCTAGTTGGCGATGGCTTAGATTGAGTAGCCGTGTTTTCCCAATCATCAACAGTCAGCCAGCACTGTCATTAAACCTGGATCCAAACCGAAGATTATTCTTCGCGCCTATCTTATCGGGTCTCGATGAACAGCTCGGCAATTTGCCGCCAGAGTTGGTCGGCGAGACAAGACAAGCATACGAACATGCTGTGGCCTTCCTCAATTGGGCCCATCAAAAGCCAATACGAAACAGAATTTTGGGCTTCGCCGCTACAGTGTCCCGTCGATTCGTGGAATTAGTTTCGGAGCATGATCCCCGTGCGCTTGTAATCATATCCTGCTTTTTTGCCCTCACAAAGGCTGTCGACGATGTCTGGTGGTTGCGAGGAGTTGCCGAACGGGAGGTGAACGGCATATATTCCTTGTTGTCTCAAGAATGGTGGCCTCAGATGGAATGGCCCTTGAAAATCGCCAATCACGAAGGCGTTATAGACGAGGAAACTTGGGGAACAGCAATAAACCAGATCAAGCTAGAAGAGGATATTGTTTTTGGCAACGTGTTCAACCACATCGATCTCCTAACTCGGATCATCGAAACATACGCCACTTCACCACCGCCAGATTGAAGGCCACATTCAGCTCATGCACATTATTTGCGCAACGAAGCGGCTTGCCTTAAATTGGCATGGCTCTCGGTGAGTCCAAGGTGAATTGGACGACTCTTGAACCTTCCTAGATACTCCAATGCCCGGCATCATACCCGAATCGCTGGGACAAGCCCAGCAACACAGGCTGGCATCAAGAGCTTCAATATCAAATCATAATTGATCCTTGAACCAGATCGCTGCTAAGAGGTCCTTTTCCTCGGGTCGAACGAGAACCTTGTACTCACAACGGGCTGTCGGAAGGAATGGCAATCAACAAGTTCATACCTTCGGCACAGCCATCAGAAGCTATTCCACGGTCTTACTCCTTTGGCACTAATTGTGGTTCAGTACGCTCGAATATCTGATGAAACCCCCCTTTTGGCTGATTCTCGGTTTCATTCGCATTCTCCACCATTCTCTATACGGCATGTTAGAGTACAACGACGACCAGAAGTTTGCCATTGAAGAAATCGAAATTTCGAATAGAATCCAGCCTGAGAGCTACATTCTTCACTCTCGTGATGTCGATTCCCAGTAACCAGGAAATTCTTCCGGACCGACAAGGATACAACGCCGAAAATTGCTGCACAGCTGCAGATTGATGTTTTGTTGCACTTCGCATCTGTGCCGTCTACACACGATGTTCCAAACATCTCCCGAGGAATTGGAGGCGGTGAGCAAAGCAGCGGGGATTCAGACAAGTGAGCAGTCGGCATGAATGGAGATGGTACCGAAATTATGCCATCTGATATTCCATTCTAAAAGTCAGAACAATCTCCAGCTGAAATACAAAACAAAATGAGGTCGAACAAAGTTTCCTATTTTGGGATTGGGGCATCTATTACTAGATGCCAAGAGCCACGTCTAGAACTTCTTATTCTTAGCCCGGTTTTTGTTCCGTTTAGCCAAGATTTTATGTCCGTTGTCGCTTGGCCGTTGCGAAGCTCGAACACGACGCCTTTGCACGAAGTGGACGAGAGTTGCGAGCTAGTGACGTATTTTGCGCAGCCGTGCTAAGCGGCCTCTCATACTTCTCTTCATACTTTTTCTATGCGTGCCCTGTTGTCTACTGGATTTTGTTGTGCTTATCAAGAATTTCGCCCAATTGAGATTTCATCCATTGTTAACGCATCGAAGGTCGTGGTATCAATTTGATTTTCATAAGTGTTCTTTTAGCTAAGGCTCAGTGATCAAGATATAAAACATCAAAGATGGGGTTCAGCCTCGAGGGGATAATCGACAAGGTCGGACAACAAATCGACAAGAAAAGTCAGAACAATAAGACCCAAACACATCAACATTCGCCAGGCGGCTATGTAAGTCATTCCCATTCCCTTCCCTAATCTTCAATCACTCACACCAGCCCAGGGTCGTCTCCAAAACGACAACCATCCTCCTCCACCTCCCTCTAGTCCACCACCTGAATACTCAGAACATGCGCGTCCCCATCCACCGCACCCCCAACAACCTGACCACCACACTGGCATAGGTCTCCTTGGCATGGGCGCACCACAGCGATCGCGCGCACAATCGAATTCAAAGAGACCGCACAGTCCGATCACACATCCGAACTACACGGGGCCGGAAAGAAAGGGCCGAGTGGAGGACGCATACCAGGATCCGGCAGCACAGTACTACAAACTGCCTACAGGCGCGAATCAAGGCCCATTCACTGGAGGAGGACTCTTGGGCAAGATGATGGGTGGTCGTGGTGGGGAGGGGTTGACGGAGGGGCAGCGGAGGGGTTTAGGATTTAGTCCGGAGGCAAGGGGAGGTTTTGGAAGAGGTGGAAATAGGAGGGAGGGGTCTGGACAACATCGCGAACATTCTGGCGGTCACCACCGCTCACCTTCTGGGCATCATAGCCCACCTCATGGACCACCGCCGCATGGCCATCAGAGGGGACATAGCAGACATCGAAGTGGGAGTGATGGGCCGGAACGACCTCATGAACATCGAGGATATGAGGGTTTGCTTGCGCCGGGACCACATGATGGAGGCAGGAGGAGGAGTCATAGTCAGGGGTATAGAGGTGATGCGGGGAGGGAAGGAGGAAGGGAAGGGGGAAGGGAGAATCCTTTTGGGGATCATGCGAGGTTTTGAGGGGGCGTGGGAGAAGGAAGGGATGTCTGTATGATGTGATGGTTATGTGTATGTGTATATAGATAGTTGTTGTTTACATATGAATTGTAGGTGTGGAATTGGGGAGAGAGAGGGGGATTGTATATATTTGCCTACTTGGTAGATGAACAGAAATAATTATTGTTGTATCATATTCTGGTCACTTCTCGAATCATGATATCAAACTAGACTTTTCTCGGCTTTATCTTCATGGTCTCTCGACGAGTGACTTCTCCAGCTTTGCGACTTTGAGAACATCTCTTTACCCCTCATCCATCCCCATGGCTGAAATTATAGTAGCAAAGACCGGGCGAGGATTTGTGTGTTCTCCCCATCACTACCAAAACACTGAAAACTGTCATGGCAAATGGCAAGTCGCAAATGGCCGACAAGTTATATTTTTACGCATGATTTTATTGTTATCAGGTCCTATCTGGCACCGCGTAACCTACTTGCCAACCGCTGGAAAAAGCAGTCCGTCAAAATGAATGGAGTAGCGGATGTTACAGTACAAGTACTGTTTGCTGGGGGTGCTCCCATCACCACGGCGCCTTTCCGCGCGAGTCATCGACCGGTCTAGGCGCGTGATCAGCCTGCTCCTTCGTGACGGTTCGTCCCAGGTGGAAATGCCGGTGACTTGGTTTGGCGTGGCTTTCGGGCTCCGCTTCCGGACTGAGAAATCAAGGAGTCCCCCTTTCCAGGGGCATGGCTCTCGCCAACGGAGGGTTTACCCGAGGTTTTACCCCTTTTCGAAGCCTCCGGATAGCCACAAGTATCATGCTTTTGGCCCAGGGAGACACCAAGGTAGTTTCTATAGACTTGGAATATAATCTATAGCGTCTGCTGCTTTTTTACCAGTAAACGGAGGTTAAGCATAGAGATTGCCGGCACCACACACAATGCCCCTCGTGATTTCCTGTCACGGTGAATGAGATACATAGGCAGGTTCGATAGCTCGATTTTAAGAGGAGTTGTTCAAATAGCTAGCTACGTAGGTATAGGAGCGAAAGAAAGAATATAAGGCACGCACGCTATTCCCCTTTCAGCAAGCCATGTGCATGTCCCTGATCCGCCCTCCACGGCGGCAAAGGCTTCGTGCTTTCCTCGTGCCATGTTCCTGCGCTGCTTGCTGTTGTTGCAAGAGGAATTTTGCGCAGCCACTGTGTTGGGTGGCGCTGAATGGAATTGGATCTTGGTGATATGCGTCGAACCGCGGTGAGCAAACTCGAGATTGGAATGCTCTGATGGGTAAATCGAGGTGGAGCACCTTTATGCTCTGCCGTTGCGATTTTAGTGGTTTCATGAGCAGGTTGTATGCTACTCGATAGCAAGTGTTGATGGGTCTGAAATATCGGGATCTTCGCCGTCGGGCTCAGATGAAATATCTAACTCGGAACCTAAATCAGAACTCGAGTCCGAGGTGGTGTCGTCGCTGGCATCTTCCTTTTCCGATTCCTGGACATCCAGGCCATTCGTCGTGGCAGTTTGTGTAGACTCAGGCCTTGGGTTTGGGTTGGCTGGATCCTGTTGAAGGGTTCCATCGAGTTCCTCGAACAGTTTCAGGATGTGGTTCTGGACGCGCATCTTATCGACATTCGGCTTCGCATCCTCGTCGGCGGCGGCCTTGGCCTTCGTGAGCATGTCGTCGAAATTCCTTCGCAGGGAATCCTCGATCAGGATCATGGCGGCGTTGAGGGCCGCTCGCTCGTCCCGTGTCATCTCGACGAAACGCTTCTTGACTAGGTCCTTCTTGATCGTCGCGGCGAAACTGGCGGAAATTTTCTCGACGAACTGGTCCATTGCCTCGAGCATTCTTTTTCCGCAGCCCTTGCCTGTACATCGTAGGCAGGTTAGTAAGTTCACGGTTTCCAACCAGGGTAATCGAGTCCTACCTTAATATTGGAGACACTCTTTGTAGATTGGCAACATCATCTTTTTCATCATTGGTTCCACCGCCTGCCGGGTCTTTCTGGCATGGGTGTTGAATACTATGCGTGCCCTCTCCACCTTCTCACATATGAGGGGCTCTAGAAAGGGAATCTCATCAATCAGCTTGATGCCAGGCATATAGTCATGCTCTAGCAGAGACTTTTGGTATGATACTGAGAATTCATGAAGATGCCGCTTCAGCTCCTGGGCGCAAGCATCGTGCAATTCGACCATCTTATTTTGGAAGATATCCTTCCAGGGTTTAGTGATCGGCTTGAGATGTAAGTCCGCGAATGCGTTATTCCAGTTGATGGTCTTGCGGCCCTTTTTGATATTAACTCCATCTCGTCGGAGAGTGGCCTTGAAAGTTCCCACTGGCATCTGGATTATGCTGAATTCTTCGGATAAAATTGTGTCCTCTATCCACTTAGCAAGATCGATCTTCACTATACCGTTGCCAATCTTCCTAGTATTCGTGCTTCTCATGTTCGTGATCAACTTGTTGATAACCTTTTCGCATGCCTATATCTGATGTGTTAGTGAGCTGAAACCGCTGCTGATACATACCGCATCGGGCATTGATGTGACCAGAATCAAATAATACTATTGTTTTGCTTACCTTGCGGAACTCGCCCAAGCCTGTATTGAGTGCCTGGCGCAAATCAATGATCTGATTAAGGGAAAGGGGGATATCAATATCTTGTTTCACGGCCCAGGCAATTAGTTTGGGCCTCAAAATGTTATATCGCGTGATGATATTCTCAACAATTCTTCCGTTTTTTCCACGAGCCAGTCCGATGGCATAATCCCGAAGATTTGGAATGTTGGTCGAGTCGAGGTCGTTAAACGCAGGAAACTCCTGGTTCATTGGCAACCAACCCTTCAACTTCCGATAAGCTCTTGAACTGACACAGAAGATATTTAGCTTCTTCGGCAAATTATCTTGCGGTAAGTTAGTTCTGAACAAGAGATATACGAGTTTGTCGGATAGTCATTACGCACCTTGAAGAATCGGAGGAAGTGAATCATTTTCCTCTCTGATGCACTCTTCATCAAGTTCAATGAACCCTTGCTCGTATTGTTCACTGATGCGAGCTTGGGTATATGTATTTCTTTCATCGATACACTTCTTGGTGATCAAAGTATTAAGGTCGTTACGTTGCTGCGAAAGCTGCTTGAAAGTATTCTTAAGTCGTTCAGATGTTGTCATTTCAGTATCTGATTGAGACTGTTGACATGGGCTGGTTGAGTCGGAACGTTTCCGCTTGTTGCTCTTCGATTCTTTAGATTCCTGCTGCAGCTGGTCGTTGACTCTCTTTCTCTCCTTATCCAACTTTCGCAACTGCCCAAGTTCAGACTTCAAACTTGTAGATGATAGGCCACGCGAATCGATAATCTCCTGGGGGACGACACTATCGATCTTGGTCATGATGAAGGTAATCGCGCTACATTTCCCATCCATGGCCAATTGTCGTTTGAACGATTTACCAAGAAGTTCTTTGGCAATATTCTCGTCCACTGCTCTGACGATATCGGCCGCAATCCATATATGATCTAAGGAGCTCATGTAGTTCAGGGCGACATTCCCTCTCGCACTATTCGAATCGCCTAAGCCTGGTAAATCCACCAAGACCAACCCTGTTGCTAAAAGGGGGCACTTCAGATAGAGTTTGACCAATTTGACCAATGGCCAATAGGCAGATGCTTTGCAGGACGAGTTGCCACTATCCGTGTAGGCTTTGATTCTCTTGTGGAATTTGTTGATATTGGATCGTGGCTCATGGATGGTAGTGATTTTACCTAGGACGTCCGAGAGGGGATTGATCTTTAGCACGTCTTTGACCTTCATCTTCGCGAGCTTCTCGGCTTTCAAATCCGGGTAGACAGCGGCGAGTTTGGTCATGGCCTGGGCAGTCAAGCTATCGGGATTTGTGCCAATGATTTCTCCCTCCTTGGAGTTCTTAAATTCGTAAACGACATCTTGATGAAGATGCCGAATCTCGTCTTGCCACTCATTTTGGTCGATAAAGACAATCTCTGCACAAAGCTGTTGTTCTGGGACATCAGACTTGTTGTATGCTACCTCGATTATAACTATAGAAATAATGTCAGTGGCTGAAACATTCAGTGAGAGGTCGTTAGAAAGGTCGTTTTTAGAGTAGAGAAGTGGTTGTAGTATACGGGCCGAGAGGGGGACCACTGACCACTTGTCGATGCCTCCATAGCGCTAGTTGGCAAGTATTTCTTCTCCCCCAGTAAAGTGTTGATCAACGTGGACTTGCCACAGCCAGTCGTTCCGAATATGCCAACTGAAACTCGGGCTATTTCTTCGAGGTTGCATATTTCTTCTACATTCGGTTGTTAGGTATACTTCTTTGGAAAAGGATAGAACTTGCCTATCTCCTCTTGGAATTGCTGAAATACCGGAATATCATCAGAGATGTTGCTGATTTGAGGCAAAAGACTCTTGAAAGAATTGAGGGCACATCTTGCAGTCCGCTCTTTGTTGATCACTTTCGGCTTCAATTTGGAAAAATCGTTCTGGTTGAATATTAGTACAAGTTGGAGAAACGCTAGAAGTTCACCGCTTACCGAGGCTGGTTTGGAGAGCGATAGGTCATTCCGTTCTTGCTTTAGACCTAGAATAGAAGCCTGTGCTTCCTCCTTAATATTTGCGTGAGGGACCTGTTGCCCAGCGCCTAGAGCGAGATCCATAACGATGATTCAATCCTAGAATATAATCTTAGTAATGTATAAATGAATTTGAAGTTCCAAGCTCGTAATCTCTCGACATTCATCGTCGCACCAGAAGGTACTCTGGACAACATGAAGCTAATAACCGGGTTAGAGAAAGACGCACTTAAATTTGAGTCCACCAAAGGAAAATGCAATGGAAAGTACGAAGTCAATATGATCTTCTCTCCGTGATTCTATCAGTCTCGAGGAGACGGAGATATTGTGAGAAAATGATGTTGCGCGAGTGGGAAAGTTTAAAAAGATCATGAGATTCAATGTTGAATTCTGGAAGTCGAAAGGTGAGAGAGATGATAACAAGAGTGGAGGGAAGACACCTTTGACTGTGAAACGGATATGCGGAAAGGGAAAGGGAAAGGGAAAGGGAAAGGGAAAGGGAAAGGGAAAGGGAAAGGGAAAGGGAAAGGGAAAGGGAAAGGGAAAGGGAAAGGGAAAGTAAGGTTGTAGATGTGTAGGCTGATGTAATTTGGAGAAGATCATGCAACTGTGCTGTGGAAAGGTGAGGATGATAGGTGATACAACTTGAAATTGACGATTTGTCTGAAGAGGTCGAGTAGAGATGGTGAGAAGTGATGAAGTGATCGTTGTGCGAGATCGATGAGAGAAGGCGGAGAGAGGCGTGGAGAGATGATGAGAGACGGTATTGTGGTAGTTGTGTGAGATTTATGAGCGAAGGAGGAGGGTGATGTGAAGCGTTGTCGAGAGAGGGAGGATTACGACCCGAGTGAAACGCAGCAGCTTTGTGACGCAATAATATCAATCGAGAGGAAGTTGTTGAGACGATTCAGAAAGAAACGGAAGGTGAGGACAAATCAGCTCGATTTCCTGGAGCTCGAGAGCAGCCAAAGCATTCCGCTTCCAAACAGGCTAGATTTTGACAGCTCTGCTGATACTCCATTCTCGCTAAATAGGCAGTATATATAGGAGATCGGACCAAATATTCTTCCTATTCTTCGCCTTGTAGCCTTCTTTAGAATTCATGGGGTTTTACAGAAGGATATTGTACAGAACAGCCATTCACACCAAGAAGAATAATTTGCTATTGGTCGTTGCTGATCCAGAGAATACCCGACGGTCTTGTGCAACCGTGATATTCAACAGGATAGGATAAACCAAAAAGGACATTTTACCATTCTATAGATAGTGGGGATATTGCCACTTTTCGAGCTATGAGAACCTGAAGAGTAGGAATTGATGAAAGGGGTTTGCCCGTGGTCTAAAGATACCACATTTGTACGCGATTTCATTTCATCCTGCTCTAGGCAAAGACCCGGGAACATTGCCTATGCATGTGAAGTTCTAGAAGGAACTTTAGATGACTAGGCTCGCCTTACAGAGTTCGAGGGAAGGTGTTGATAAAAAGGGTTATTGCTTGTACTTGGGATGATTGAGGAGAAGATGGTGAAACTGCAGTTTCCTCACCGCCGGCTAGAACCAGCACAATTCAAAAATACTGCCCAATTGTCTTCTAGTGCGCTTTTTCGTGTAGCCCCCCGAACACTCCGACGATAATTGCAAGATGTCCTCCTTTAGCTTCTCATTCTCTGGTGACGATATAGAGGACGACAATGCGGCCGACTCAACGCCCGCAAATGTCTTGCCTCCTCGGCACGTTGCCTCGACGGGCTCGCTCCGACGGGTTTCCAATTCTGCTTTTCCAGTCACCGGACAGCCATTATTGCCGCCTCAAAAGCATGATATTGAAGTCCTGATGAAAAACCTGCCTTCCAAAATCGCCTTCAGCACTCTGGTAATCAGGCTTGATGACGGACAGGAAATATCGCTT
This sequence comes from Amylocarpus encephaloides, assembly GCA_019669835.1. Taxonomy (NCBI): domain Eukaryota; kingdom Fungi; phylum Ascomycota; class Leotiomycetes; order Helotiales; genus Amylocarpus; species Amylocarpus encephaloides. The sequence goes on along the minus strand of MU251466.1, from coordinate 37,009 downwards.
CCAAGGCGAGAGCTTTGGGATGTGAGAGTTCAACTGATGGCCGAAGAGGATGATGAGAGTCTGGGCAATCTGGGAAAGGACGATGTCAAGACCGGTGTCTATGAAGGTGGGTTCAAGAGTTGGGAGAGCTCGGTGGATGTGGTCAAGGAGCTATCAAAGAGGAAGGAGGAAATTGGTAGTGCTTCAACCACATTTCTTGAGGTAAAGCCCTTTAAGTCCCCCATGTTATTTTAGGAACAAAGTGCAATCGCTGATGATACTAGCTTGGCTGTGGAACGGCATTGCCTTCTCTTGCAGTCTTCCAATTGGCCCTCCAAAATTCCTCAGCCCAGCATGGAATTTTGAACCTCGGTCTTGCTGATTACAATCCTACGGTCCTCCAACTGGTCACTTTACCCAACCTCCTTCTATCCTGGGCTCAGGTGACAAGCGACACCTGGGAGAAGGAGGGCGAGCTCGAGATTGGCCCTGAAGTGGTTGGACAGTTCTTTGTATCTCTCCAGTCACACTCGGTCTCTTTGTCCTTTTTCTCGGGGGCATGGAGTCCTGAGTTCGTGGCTCTAGTAAGCCAGAGCTCATCGCCAGATTCCACCAGGCTCTGCATTGTCGGCGCAGAGACTATCTACTCCCCAGCTGCGCTGTCATCATTCGGGGAGACTCTCATGAGTCTTCTAGATGGTGGTAGTTACGCTACGAAAAGTGCCCTCATTGCTGCGAAAAAAGTCTATTTTGGTGTTGGCGGCTCAATGGACGACTTCTGTGATCTTGTTCGAGCGAAGGGTGGCGCTGTGGAGCAAATCAGAGAAGAGTCCGATGGAGTTAGGAGAGCTGTTGTGGAAGTCAGAACTGGAATATAAGGTTCTCACGAGAAAATGCCTCCAACAATTCTTGCTACGGATACCATTTTCATGGCAATTGTAGGATCTTCTCATGTTCTAGACGCCCCACGAAGGCCAGATATTGTTCAGCAAATGAGTGGGAAAGAATGGAGGATCTTTTGCGCAAGGCGCTGTGTTCCCATATTTTCTATGATCATGTAATCACTGATATGCCCTTGTAAGCTGCCGTGACAGCAGCACTACGAAGAATAGGGGCATAAATAGCAGAAGAGCATAATTGATCTCCTCCTTCGGGCAAATTTGGCGCAATAGTTTAGATTCTCTTTTAGGTGCAGTGCACTCCTATTTCTCCCCTCATTGTAACTAGGATCGTCTAGACCTCCCTCCTACGGTAGATCGACACGTCCGAGGACTCACATATGCGGGGTAGCCTTAGAAAGAGGAGTGTACCTAATAGAGAATCGAGAACTATTACGCCAAACTTGCCTAAAGGCGGAGATCATTTGTGCTATTCTGCTATTTATACCCCTATTCTGGTGTTACTGCCTCGGTCGCTTACTCGTACGGGTGGCCTTTTTACGCTACTCGAGTACTCGTACTGCTCCGGAATGAGCACTCGAGTAACCCCTCTCGAGGGCCGAGGCCGAGGTTCCAAACTCCAACGAGTAAAGCTCCCGGCCACTGTCGATCGTTTAGCTCCCAGCTTTTCTTATTTGGCTCTTCTTTCTGTGCGTCTTCGTATAACAGCCTACACCGAAATCGGGGTTAGCCTGCGGATCGTTTCCGCGAAGTTACACTAGTGAGGAAACTCCTGTGAGACAGACATATAGATTTCTCAGTCGCCTTTTCTCTATCTCCTGCTTGTCCCATTTAGCCTTGCATTTTGTTAAATTTTATCCCGGCAAGATCATTGACTACTCTGAACCCCTCATTTGTCAATATATTTGTAGCTCACGACAGGCTATGACGTCCTTATCAACGGATGGTTTTGCAACGGGTTGGCTCGAGGTACTTCCTCCTGTTGTAACTCATCTTTTTTGCTGAGAATCAATTCCTGTAGTACGAGAAAGTCCTCGGCCAGCGTCCTATCTTGAAAGGATCCCCCCAAGACATCGTCGATCAGTTCAATGGCCTGGGAGTGGCGCTGGCAGCACAAGCTCCCCCGCCTGATACTTCCGTCGAAACTCGGGACGATACAGCAGACGGCGTCCCGGTTCGCATTTACAAATCCCTTGATAGTGGTGACCAGAAACTTCCCATTGGTGTTTACTATCATGGAGGAGGCCTGCTGTGCGGAAATATTGACGGTGAGTCCACACTTATATTTTGACTTTCCGTGCCACACTCACTTGGCGACTTCCCCAATTCGCAAGAATAGGCGTCTGTCAAGCTCTCGATATTCATATAAAACCCTGGGAATATTTCAGCTCCCTCGCATCCCAAGTGATGAGACTAATTAACAAAAAGGTGAGGACGCATGGTGTCGATTCATCGCAAAAGCGACCCCCTGTATCATCGTCTCCGTCGACTACCGCCTCTCCCAAACCGACAAATTCCCAGCCCAACTCGATGACAGCATGAAAGCATACCACTGGGTTCGTTCTTCCTCTAACCGTTTCTCCTGTCCCCCCCTACTAACCGTACGCATAAATCCAGGTCCTCAAAAACGCCTCAACCCTCAATGCCCTCCCAAACAAAATCTTCACAATCGGCGCCTCAGCCGGCGGTGGCCTCGCTTTGGGTGTCGCAGACCAACTCATCAAATCTGGCTCTCGCTCCAAGATTTGTGGCGTTGTAGGTCTCGTCCCGGTTACTGCTCACCCGTCCAATGTCCCAGAGAAATACAAGAGCATCTACAACTCCTATGAAGAGAACAAAACCGACGTCCCCATCATCGACGCTGATTCCATGGCAACGTTTTTCCAAGCCTCGGCTGTGGACTTCAAGGATGAGAAAGCCTTTGTGGTGTTGAGTAAAGATCTGAAGGAGTTTCCACCGGTTTAGTAAGTGTCTTTAGGAACCCCGTTTTCTCCCCCTCGCCAAGCTTGAGAACTGGGAACTGATTAGTGAAAGCATTGCCACCTGCGGCAAGGACCCGCTGAGAGATGATGGCGTGGTCCTGGAGGCCATGCTCAATGATCTCGGTGTGCCGACGAAGAGAGATCACTATGAGGGAGAGCCGCATTACTTTTGGTTATTTCCAGGTATTCAGGGGGGCGTGGAGTTTCTTGAGAATGTGGCGAAGGGAGCGCAGTGGGTTTTGGGGGCTGGATCTTAAGTAAGAATAGTATACTGATCTGGAAACCCTGTGTGAAAAGAATAGTGATGATCGGAAAGGAATGAAAACTTCTTTTGGGTTTTGGCGGTTGTTGTGAGGTTTGTTGGAAAGGGGGACTAGAAGAGAGCTGTGGGTGAGAATGCAGTCATCTATTCATTCAATGATTATTTCCTCCTGAGTTGTGTAAGTATACAATTTTATCAAATAGGTACGCCTAGCTGCATAGAAGTACTTAAACTTCTCGACAGTCAAAATCAGAAAGTGGTAAGCCTGAGATCCCGGTTTTGTTCTCATATTCGCGAGAAAATCAACGCCCTCGATTGGACTAGAATATACGCATACTCACATCCCGCAGTTCTGTGTTCATCCCCCCGTGGTATCACAAATCATGACCTTCTAGTGCTCTCTCAAGTCGCCTTCTTGCCACCAGCCTTCTTCCACGCACCAGCTCTCTTGGCGCCTCGATTCACAGGCTTACCCTTTTTGCCCTTTCCCTTTCCTTTTCCTTTTCCGCCCATCTTCAAGTCATTCGGCTTGCCATTCTTCGTACTCGCCCTGTATCCTTCGAAGACGATAGTCTCCGGCGTCTTCACAATTCCTCCAATGCCCTTTGCACTCTCTCCTCTATTGCCAACTGCAATCGTGTTTGCACCGGTTTGTGTTGACTTTCGTAGCTTTGCTGCCCCTGCACGACCGAGAAGTTTGGCTGCTCTTCCGAGACTAGAAGCCTCTTCAGCGGGTGTTTTGGGATTGTAGATTTGAGTTTTTGATGGCTGTTTATGGATTTTGACACGGGACTTGGATGCTAGGGCCGTCTTTTGGACGGCTTTTGCACGCACGACCCTGAGTATTCGGGGAAGCATAGGAGGATACTTCTTCTCGTTGAAGAGAAGTGCTGCTTCTACGGCGTTTATATCCTATTATTAATTAGTATGCTAAAAAGGGAAATAGCTGTGATTATATGTCTCACCTCAAATTGTACGTATGCAAAGCCCTTACCAACACGAGTCTTTTCGTCTCGAACCACTCGTACACTTTCGACAGTTCCCGCTTTCCCAAATTGTCGCCATAGGCCCTCTTCGATGTCTGATGGAACCTTTGATCGTTTTCGCTCGTTCTCCCCACCTTGATCCACAAGACTCTCGTCGTCAACAAATCCAAGATTGCCAACGAACACGCATCGACGGTGGTCCGTCTTTGCGGGATGAGCTACGCCATCCACACGTAAATGACGATCCAGAACCATACTCCCATTTAATCTCTTCACGGCCTCTCTAGCTGCGTAAGCCGTCGAGTAGACAACATATGCATTTGTGCTCTTGGTCGTAGCCTCCATGACGTCCTTTTTGACATATGCTGCTTTCTTTGGCAACGCACCTGTTGCGTATGCTGTTGATCGGAACCGAATAGATTCGACCTTGTGGGGTGGCTTGCCGACTGGTGGATCTGGTAGAGATTCAATAAATGAAGACATATGCGCCATAAGGGTCTTCTTTGCAGATTTGGATGTGACAGCCTCAGTCGACACATTGGCAAGAAATACAGTTCGTGACGCCTTTTCAACTTCATCCGCGTCTTTGGTAGGAGCTAGTGACTCGTGCACTGGAATATCGGATGGTGGTGCTCTCGCTGGTGGTGTTGCATCTTCCCAGGGGCTTTGTTGATCTTCTTGCCCCTCCTGGTGTTCACTGTCCTGTCCGGACTCAGGGTCCTCCATATTCTCGTCGCTTTCTGATTCACTGTCCGAGGCAGCGGGTGCCTTTTTCGTCTCGACCTTTTGGCGCTTCAGTCTCCTTTCAGCCTCTCGCTCTTCATACTCTTTCTGTTCTTCCCTCGCCAATTTCTCCATATATCTCCCTTCTAGGTCTTCCTCTTGCCCCGCTCTCTTCCTTTTCCTTTCGGGGATTGAGTTAGAGGCTTCGATGATTTGGTCTAGATTAGGCTCTTCAACGGCTTCTCCGTCCTCGCCTGCTAAATCTGACATGTTTGCATCTTCTATGTCCTCATCCACACTGCTTAGATCTTCATCGTCGTCTCCATTAGCGCCTTCTGTGCCCTCCTCGTCGGACTCATCCTCGGACTCATCCTCGGACTCATCCTCGGATTCTGCAACTATTGCTTTTCTGGGCAGAGGCGGTTCTTGATATCGTGACTTTGGAGGTGCTTGGACTGGTCCGGCCTATAAATTGACGCATTTTAGTGGTTATATAGTATAAGAGTAACATTGACTTACACTGGAAGCGAATAACAGCGCCAGTGATGGATCAACAGCCCTTTCTGAACCCAAGATGGTGTTTTTGCTAGACCCAATGGTTTCCGAAGATTTTCCTCCCTTAACTTCCTGGCCAACCTTGCGATTCCGTTTGCCCATTGTGGTGTTCTGTTGGACTTTTAGACAAAAGTTAAGAATTGTTGATGTGCTGGGAAAAATTACGTTTGCCGGTCGGAAAGTTGCGACAGCCGCGCCGGCACTCTTTTCTGCCCGTCACTTGGCCACACCGCCTTGCCTATGATCCCCCATCTCAAGCCCCGTCGACAGCTTCTCCCACCACCTTTAGGCGCGACACATTACAATTTCACGATTCACCTGTAGCGGACCTCGTTCCTATACACCATCGCCAGTTCACACATGTTACAAGATCTTCCAAATTACACCGAAAACCCTCCCACGAACATTTCCTCCTCAAACCCAATTTGCGCGGATCGTCCTCCCACAACCAGGTTATGTGAACACCACCGCGGTTCACGCAAGATCTGGTCGGAATATCATTAGCGCATCATAAGTGTTACTATGGACCAAGGGGCGAATGCATTATTACAGGCAGCTCGTGAGGGGCAATCTCTTAATGAGCTGCATGATGTCGACGTCGATGGCTCGAGCAGTTTGAGTGAGATTGAGGATAAGGATGGTGATCAGGAGGAGGATGAAGAAGGATCGGAGGAGCTAAGCAACATTTCTGACGAAGAGAACGATTCAGAGGCAGAGACAGAACGACTCGAGGAATCCCCAAATAAACTTCGACCTGAGCAAGATGATGTTCTTAGTTCCCACCACGACGTCCCAAATTATGAACGAACTCCAAGCAAACTCCCCAAGCAGATAACGACAGAGGATACAGACGATGAAGTCTACGATGTCGTTCCATTCTCCGACTCAGAGCTCTCTAGGGACGAATCGCCGGAGTCTCCAAAAAGCTCTACCCACGAAGACGAGCCTGAGACAGATCCACCAACTGCGCCCACTTCATTAGACGACTCCTCTGTCGAAAACAAGAACCTTCTTTCCACTGAAACCGACACCAGAAAGCGAAAAAGATCTATAATGGCAGGAAGTAATCTGGACGACGAGGAGGAGCCTCTGCGCAAGCGCACAGGCTCTATCTTGACACCCAGGGATGATTATGCCATTGAAGATGATGCGCAACCAGAAGAAGGCATAGATATATCAATCCCAGTGAATGGGAATATCTCTGGCGAGGAAGGGGGGGTTGTGGCAGAAGATGAGGTCGCTGTAGATCCAGAGGAACAAGTGGCCGTGGAAGACGAAGCACCAGGACCGGCTGATCCACCCATCTCACCAAGGAAGAGGGGACGCAAAAAGAAGGGCCTCGAAAATGGAGTTAAGAACCATGCCGAAGAAGCTGAGGTCGCTGTTGAAGGGGAACCGCTTGCCAATGGAAATGAGGAGGTGCAACATATCGAGGAAGAGAATGCAGAACACGAAGCAGATGACGAGGCTGAAGCCGCACAAAAAAATGAGGAAGAGCGTGAGTTCAAAAATCGGCACATGCATGTGTAATGGCTAATGGGAAATAGTCGAGAAAAAGCGGATTGCCCTAGAGCAGTTAAGCTCAATAGAACGGCAGTTTAATACTTTCCGAGATAGGTCAGTACCCCACGATTAATTGCCAAGTTGTTGCTAATGGTTATTGAAGGCTCTTTGAGGATCGATTTGAACAATTGAGCCGGGAAGAGGCTATGCTTCGTTCGTCAAATCCAACACACCCAGAATATCTTGCAATGATGCGCTGTATAGATACAAGAAGAGACGAGAAATTACGAATTGCGGACACCTTACGAGAGTACCAGATAGAGTCCCTCAAGAGGTCCGCTGTTGCCAAACGAAGTCAGATTCTTACACAGTATCAGCAAGAGGTTCGTGAAGCCAGAGAAAAGAAAATGGAGCTGGTTGGCAAGCAGTGGTATGAGATACAACACGACCGCAGGAGCTATGCTGGTAGTGTACCCGATTACACTTTGAAGTTCCCTGCGCGACGTTCGCAGCAAGTGATGAATCAAGTCGCATATAGCAACGAAGTATCGATATTGTCTGGGATTGCCAAATATGTTGGGTTCCCAGCTGCTCCGACCATGGCTTCTGCGACGGCTGCAGAAATGGAGGAAGATTTAGAAAAGATGGGTGTACGTTCTCTATACCAAACCTTGAAAGTGTGGTGACTGATTTGGTCCAAGCGAACCAAGCAAGCTCAAATGCAACCGGCAAGCTTGCCACTTCAAGAGCTGGCTGCTCTCCGCTCGGCAGGATCTACCTCAAGATTCAAACCTGCCGAAGAGCAATTCATTGAACGTACGCCATGGGCCAATCCACAACACCCATCGCACGCACATCTCCTACAGCGGCAAGCATCCGCCCAGCAAGCTATCCCTCGTACAATGAGCCCCTTTTCCGAGGCCCAGGCGAAACAACGGCGACATTCGCATCAACCAAGAGCGAGTGTTCCAACCTCCGGTACATTTTCTAACTCTCCATCATTATTACAACTATCCAATGGCCGAACATCATCTCATAACCCCCTCGGAAATTCTAACAGCTCACACACAGTTGTCCCTTCGCCACTTGGTAGTCGGCAACCATCTTTATCACCAGAGCAGAGCCGTCCAGCCACGATTACGCCCGACCAGCCCAATATACCCAAGGTGGCTGATGTACCCAAAAATAACGGGATGAAGTACTTCCCACCCGATGAGATTACAGATATACCAAGAGACTTTCCTCAGGGGGCACGGCGAGAGCAGGTGGCGGCTGGTATGAGTCGATTTTGACATGCCTTTTCAACGAACATAATGACAGACATACAGGTTACGAAGTAGGCGTTATAATGCAAATTATGCATGGTTGGAGCACGGTAGTGGGCGAATCTAGGGCATTAACGATAGACAGTACAGGCTATCACTTTTGGAATGACCATGGAATGATCGCTATTGTAGCAATAAGGCAAACTGAAAGTTGGCATGCCAGCTGGAAGACGCTGCTTCGGAATATAAACACATCAAACATATGTCTTTGCGTGGGGTCAAAGTGGGTGGTGTGCACCATTTCAATCTCCATATTTACAATTGAAGCGTTTCCTGGAGCAGAGAATCCTTGAATTTGGCCAAATAAGCCTGAGAGTAACTGCCATGTCCGAGAGAGCCGTCAACCCAACGCCCTCGAAGCTGTGTTCACCTCGACTCCCAATGATTCTATGCCATACAATAGGTCATTTATACAAACTGCCGCAGTCTATGGATGTAGTGGACTTGTAGTTCTGTAGCTAGATTCCGACTCTAGTCCTCACTTGGCACTCGGCATCGTACTTGCGCCGGCTCGTGGTGATTGTTGAACTGCGTCTGGAACCTTCACATCTTCGAATTCATCTTGAGAGACAGCGCGAATTGTGAATGCATCTAATCCTCGAATATTAGCGCTTGGCCTATTTTCCTACAGTTGCAGCTAACTCACAAACGCCGATGCAGAATCCGAACAAGCCGATTCCTGTTATAGCATTTTTGATCAAGTAGGGCCGTCGAGCTCGAATGAGCGCCGCAGACTGCTTGTAATGCTCATCGTAGTACGAAGATCGCGGTAAGCTATTAGACACATTAGTCAAGACTCCAAGCAAGATCGAATTGAAAGGATGAACTTACATTCCCATGTTTCTGGATGTGTATATCGCTGCAAGAACTTTTTCAACGTACGATTCCTTAACTGCCATCAGGGTCACGAGGCTTTTGTGCCTAAGGCCGAAGTGAAACCACGCTAGGCCGAGAACATCCAGCCCCTTCAAGGATTCAACTTCGCGATGTCAAGGCGCGTCTGCCATGGCCTTTCACTTCACGACTTCATCATAAGACACCCTACTGAACCACGCCCAGAATCTATCTGCCAGCTCACACGCAGAATGAGTGGCCGGTCTTGGTCTGAATCTCCGATCGCTCGGCCCTCGTAGAGCGTTGTCGCAACTACCACGGTCATAATGGCAACTCCTGCCCTTTCAGTCGAGCAACAAATCAAGCTACTCGAGGATGCTCGAACACTTGTGCTCAATGATGCCAACTACTACCAGCAAATTCTGCAGGGAATTCTCCCTATAATAGATCCCGTTGGAAGGGCTGAACCCCAAAGATCAGAGGCTGGAAAGGTTGAATTGCGACGATGGGGGGCCGACTTCCTAGCAGAGACATTTGCAAGCCCATCAGTACAAGCGCAGCAGAAGGAGACGCTATGCTTGATTATACTGGAAATGCTGAAGACGATGATCGAGAACCCGAGCGAGGACAATGCCGTTATTAAGAGTGTGGTGCAAACGGCTGCGAGCATATACCCGCTTGTCTTTAGATGGATGTAAGTTGAGTGGAGCCCTTTGGCACTTTTGACCCCGAGACTCTGTTTTGCAATATGACCCTCAACGATCTGATGCCATTTAGTCTCGGTAGGTATCTGCTAATGACCCTGGGATGCCCTACTGGGTGTCTAGATAATATATGGCTTTGTCTTTTGTTCTTCTAATCTCCTGATCTAACCAATATGCCTCTACAGTATCAACAACTCCTACGACACGTCAACTTGGGAGCGAATGCAAGCCATTAAGACGAGAATACTGCGGATATGGGACACGGCTGCGGCTGGTGTGCGAATGTGCTGCATCAAATTTGCCCAGAGAGTGGTTTTGGCCCAGACTGTTGGCCCAGATGCTGATCCAAGGGTAAGAGAATCTCTTGATTATCTTCAAGTTTCACATTCAACTGACTTGCGACTTGACAGCGCGGTGATCCTATGGAGGTCAACTTAGGCATGGTGCCGCTGAATCACCCTCTGCTCACGCCTAGAAACCTTGAGGCAGAAGCTTCAGGTCTCTTAGACAGAATGCTGTCAATCTTCCAGGAGAGTATCAGGTGCGCAAGAAATATCCTTTGTGAGCCCCATTGACGATCTAATCCCCCATAGCGACGCTGTACTAGTTGATGCTACTTTGAACTCCCTTTCCATTTTGATTCGTACACGACCACAAGTTGCCAACAGAATCTTGAATGTTATATTGAACTTCAATCCCCTCAAGCAAGCCAACTCGCCTATGACCCCTAAGCTTCGCGTCATGGTAAAATCTATGGAGAAGACAACTAGGTTGCTTCTCGTTGACGTGAATAAGCGGTACGCTATACATGCCACTTGTCTACCACATGTACTAATATCCATAGTGATCCTCAAAATCCACTTGCCGGGCGCATACAACAATACGTGGAAAGAATGATGCGGTCAAGAAACGAAATCTTCGACGAAGCTAGTCGGAAACGTGGTCCTCCTGAGCCAACAAATGGACTAGATGCCGCCAAACGACAAAAATTGGGAGGTCCAGTCCCAGCTCCTGTTCCAAAGTTCCATGTGCCACCTTTGGCGCCTGGCCCACACACTATAGCTCAACTCTTCACGGTCACTACAGACGAAGGCCTCAAAGCATTTGATGTGTCTCTTCTCAACGAAGACTTGGTCGTCAAGATTGGAATCTCGATTCTGCAGAAGCTCAACGCCGATACTCTCAAGCAAGCTGTCGGCGTATGTACATCTCCTCCAGTATCAGGACCAAGCTAATCTCCTCACAAGGGTATTCGACAGAGATATGACTCTCTGAAGGCTGTACAGCTAGAAGTTCTCAATCCAGCGACTGCACCTCTGGGCATCGAAGAAGATGACGATGAATATGAGCCGGACTTCTATGGCGCAGAAGATACAGAACAGATACTAAACAAACTTGATAGTGCCCCATCTATTGTCGAGAAGGTAATCGAAGCACCAGATATGGCCCCAACCAGCTTCGTCCTTCCGCCGCCTCCAGCCATGACAACTGAGGAGGTTGCGCAAATCGGCCAGGGAACGGTCACGCGAGTTTTCGGCGTCATGCAAACTTTAGAGGAGCCCGCAAAGAAGACGAAAGCTGGATTGAACAGACTCGCGGCAAGTTCTTGTGACAGAGATGATTGGATCACTATAATCACAAGACTTGCAACGCGCTCAGTTGCTGGCTTGGAAGAGCTAGATGGCAACATCAAACCAGAAGTAAACTCCGTTGTCCCAGCCTCACTAAGCAACACTATTCGAGAATCTCTCCATCTCTATGTCTTGGAAGATTTCCGGAAACGAATTGATATCGCGGTAGCTTGGCTTTGTGAAGAATGGTATAATGATAAGGTGCAAATGAAGCTCGGTGAAGAAGCCGTTCTACATTACGAACGATGGGTCGTTAAGGTTCTAGATGGTATCTTGCCATATCTGGATGGTCGAGACAAAGTTTTGACCAGATTTCTAAGCGAGATTCCTAGTCTCAGTCTTGAAGTTCTTGGCAGAGTCAAGGCCCTTTGTCGCGATCCGGCCATGGTAAACTTGGCGTTGACGAGTCTCTTGTACTTGGTCATGATGAGACCGCCAGTCCGGGAAGTTGCTTTGGATGCCGTCGAGGATATTTGGGATACTTGTAAGATATTTTGCTGCCCTTTAATCATGGCCTACCCATACCCATTCTAACCTCTCTAGATGACGATGCTAAGCCCATAGCGGCTAAATACCTTACAAAATGGCGCCCTGGGTTTGCGGAGCGATTGAAGGAAGGCGGTGAGGAAAAGAAGACCAACGGCGTGGCTGTTCCAGTTTAATTCGCTCTTGTATTCTACCTCTTTTCATACCACATCAGCATTATTGGGCGGCGTTATGATCAAACGATATACCAGGGACTGGCGCCGCAGACAAAATCAGAAACCGCAGGAGCGTTGAGAAGCACATGATTGTAAATAAGGATTCACTGGTTACTGGAGAATTGTGGTAGACTCCTGCGGGGAAATGGAGAATTGAGGTCTCTGTCTCATCTCAATAAGCATGCTTCGTGATGTTTGTGTACCTGAATTCTAGGGATACCTGCAGACAACGTGTTTGCCTCGAGCCCTGCATCCACAATCCCTCGAATCTCGATGCTGTTATGAGGCGCTGCTGTACGAGCGTTGATGACATGCAGAAACAGCCGCTTGTGCAACCAATGTCAAAATGAAACAGATCAACAAGTGTCCGATCAATCGACCATTACCACTCTTGCCGTCTTTTATACAACGTGCTGTATGACGTGGGCTTGCAAGGAAATCCTCCCCTGGTACAGGAAGACACGAATAGGAGAGATCTTGTGCCTTAACGTCCAACAACTCAGATTTAAACGAACGCTCAATTATACACTTCTATTCCAGTTGTACTCCCCATCCAAAGGAGGATCGGTCTTCTTCATCTCATAGAGCAAACACTATATGTAAACTGGTCGTACTCCATTGGGCCCCCTCTGAGTCTCTGACAAACAGACGAACTCATTAAAGCTCTGATGCGATGCTGACACTCTTCCAGGACCCTGCATGCAGCAACTATAAAAAGGCAAACAGTCATGTAGACAGTTTTGCGTGTTTCATAATAAGCCATGACACTACTGTATGACGCCACGTCTGGTAATCGGGAGGAACTAGCCATTCCACAGCGGTTCATGTTCCCTTGCTTGTAGCCTTGTGCCCGTGATTTGCGTAGGAGAGGGAGATGGAGATGGAGATGCTCATGCAGGGGCTTTTAGAAGATCGTGAGAGACTCGCCAATACAATAAATAAATCTTCCTATAGCCCCCCTTGGACAAGTGGATGATGCGGACAGGCTGATATCCTTGACTACCCACGCCAATCATCGCAAGGCTGGCACTAGGGGCAACCACCACGATTTAGATCCTGAGACGGTCAATGCGAAAGCTTTCTTTCTTCCCAATCAACAACATTGACGACCTGACAAATTTAGCCTTTTCCAACACTGCTATTGTCCTTTACAAGAGAGCTGTGTTATATCTGCCATTACTTATTCCCGTCATAGCAAAAGGGAATTTGCTTGTTTCTGTGTACCGACAAAGAGCCTTACAACAATATCGTCAGCCCTGTTTGCATCTCCGAGCATCGAAACAAACGTTTTTCTTTCGGTCATTGCGGGCAGACATGAGTGATGAGAGGACAATAACTATCGTCCCAGTCAGAGATTCACATACATAGAGACGATACTGGTGAGTCGCTCCGTTCAGCACAGAGAAAGTGCGAAGTGCACCGCCGCGAGAACATAATGACGCGCCTGCGCTCAACCTTTCTTTCTCAAGGAAGTTCTTCTCCAGCTTCATGTCCTTCTCTGCCATTGCATTTGCATACAGATGAGCTCAAAATGCGCACATTCTTACGTTCTCCACGGAGAGGGGTGCGTGATGCCATCGCTGCAAGAAACAGTCGCCTGCAGAACGATAATGGCCGCAATCAGCTCTTTCAAGACAAGAACTCACTTGCTAATGATGACGTTCCAGCAACGCCCCGTCAGAGTTCTATTTCCTCGCCTGATTACTCTCCATCCACCCCTCCAAGACGCGTTTCAAGCTTGGAGCCATTCCCAGAATACATCGAGCCATTCCCAGAATACGTCGAGCCCCTCTCAAAACACATCGAGCCCTTCCCAGAACACATCGATTCCATCCCAGAATCCAACGAACCCATCCCGCAATACACCGAGCCCAAACTGGATGTCCCAGATCAAACCCTCGCCCCCGTCTCGCAAAACGCCATGAACGGGCTGGATATCTCTTCCTCTCCTTCTCGAGACCAACAGACGTCAAAGCATCAGTACACCACGATTCGACCCGTCGGCGCAGGACCTACTTCGGAACCATTTGCTACGAACGGTGTGGCGAAGCGGCCGCCAGACAAAGAGAACATGCCGCACGCTACAAAACCACCTGCGCTCCCCACTTCATATTCGAGTCCTCCACTTTCATGGCAGAATGGAAATACAAATCCTGGGCCTAATGGATTGGTACGCACAATCTCCGCAGAGTTCGGTCTGACAACGAAATACTCCAACAACAATTTGCATTTGGCGGCGGAGAGCCATGCAAACCTTTCGGCGAGCGCAACATCCCCTATAATAGGACCCGGAAGTCCAATATCACAATGGAGTTCTGCGGTCGGAGGGTCTACTACAGGCGGTAAATCTGGACGAGTCATCAACAGATTAATGAGCGAAAACGACATGCTGAAACGCGATCTCAATATCCAGCGTCTGAGTAATGAAGAGGCAAAGCAAGCAGCTCGTATGGCCGAAGCTAAGTGCGCCGCAATGGCCCAGGACTATGAGAACCAGTTGCACGAAGCGGAGGTCAACAAATCACTACTAAAGCGAAGAGATAGACAACTTGAAGAACTCAGGAGTCTAATCGATGGCGAGAAGAGCAAGGCACGTAAAGCCGAGGAAAACGAAAGGACGTGGAAAGAACTGCTGGATAAAACAGAAAATGATGCGAAGAGAAAGGTTGAGCAAGCTGAGAGTTACACTCAGCTAATGGAGGGAAGAGTTTCGACAATGGCCCGGCACTGGCAAGACCAGAAGGGTGAAGTCAACAAGAGTATTGGAAAACTCGGAAAGGAAATCAAGGTTCTCGTCAATGACCGGAGGCACGACGACGATCAGATTCGAATCCTAGCTGAGATCACAGCACAGCACAAGGAAGAGATGAATAAGGCATTAAGAGACAATGCTGTCATTAGAAAGATACACGAGGATTACAAAGCCGAGAAAGAGCAGAGTCTGATTGATATCAAACGAGAAGCCAAAGAGCGAGAAGAATCCCAGGCAGCAACTATAGAAGTAGCGAATCGCCTCGTTAAGGAGTTGAAGTGGTCCATTGGTGTCAGCAAAAATTTCAGAGATGCTTCCGAGGCAATTGATGAGGGGACCAGATAGATCGAGCTGGAATTTTCGCGGATAGTCTTGACCTTTGGGCTCCTGGGCGTTACGTGGGGGATATTTTTGCAGATCTACATGTGCATAATCTGGAGCTGGATGACGACCTACGCTTTTGCTCGCCTTCTTTCGATGGAGTTTAGCGGGCATTGTAACGACCAAAGATTGTATTATGGGTGGGTATCTCCGGTCTTGGATAGACACGGGTCTATTCTGTTAATATGTCTGCATTTGAAGCCGGGATGGAAATAACTTTGGTGTCTGGGAGTTGCTCTTATCTTTCTGATTCTTCCTCGCGGCCATTTTCTCACCCTGTGGAGATGGCATAGTCGAAGCATGCGCTCACGAATTTTTCTTGGCTTCCGCTGCTGATATGACATTTTGTTACAATTGAAGCATGCACGGTAGGAGGCTCTGTTTTTGTATGATTACTCCACACAGCGGTCCTTCGACATATTCGCACAGAAGACCTGGGGGGACAAGATAATTCTAATTTTAATGATGACTGCACGAATGGCGGCTTCTCGATGTGAGCGAGACTCTGGGTAAGAGATCCATAGGCGGATAAATACACGGACATTTGATTCAAGTCTCCCTTCCTTTATTCTTGAGTTGTGACTAATGGCAGATCACCGTGAAATAACCCTAGAGATCGGACTGGTCTTCTAGCGACAAAGTGCTTACTAGGGGCAAGTGTTTTTTAGTAAAGGCAAGATTCTGTCAACAAAGGGCTCGTTTACTTTTAGTGCCGTGGTGATCTTGGGGATTGGGTTTTGTTAGCCTCGTGCAACGGGTGTAGCTCCCGCGATATTGTGAAAGTTAGGTTTCGTGCTGGGAATGGGCTAGGCTTGGAGAGAGAGGTAGGATGCTCGTGCTCGCGCGAAGATATTCGACTGTGGTGCTGGAAGTGGGGATTGATTCGAGGTTGTATCTTGAGAAGGATAGGTACTCCAAGGAGTCCTAGGACAAAAGGTTGTTGGTCGAAGAGAAGCAATAATTAGAATAAGGTCCGTACGATAGTTTGAGACAGAAAAGCTGATTTTAATGTAGGAAACTTCGATTGAGATCTTGAAGATCATCTGAGATCTATAAGGCATTGAGGCGGTTTGGAAGCAAGCTTCACTTGACCCATCTCCATCGATTGTACCTCGAAATAGAGAGAGCATGCTTGGTCTCTAGATGGATATATATCCGCCGGACGAATTCATCTCTAGAGATAGGTAGGCAGCCTTCAAGCGTACGGAAGTTTGATATCAAAACCACCTAGAGAAAGATCTGACCAAGACCCAGGCCGAGACATGTCCTCATCAGGATCCCACGATACGTGTATCTACGAAGTTCTCGTTATGCGTGAGGTACTAGAGCCGTTCTTTCCATCACCTTTTCGGTAAACTTCCAACTTTCCCCATCGGGACGGCGATGCCTTCTTCCCTCGCAAACGCACGACAGCATCACAACAACACCACAACAGTACCACAACCATAACCACAAGTCGATCTATCTACCAGTCCTACAAGCTTTAGCAGTCCCCATCCTGTCTCTACTTTTCAAGATGAATGCCGTAGGTCCACCACCTCGAGGTGGACCGGTTGGCACCATCCCAAACACGACAACCACCGGTGCCACTGGCTTCCGGCATCGCACTCTGATTTATGTAGCAGACTGGTGCTTCTTGCCAGAGGGAATTCGTGATGTTGAGAAGCGTCTTGAGGAGTCGTTGAGGGCAGATGGTCTGGTTCGTTGATCTCTACATGCTTGTTTTCCTTCCCTTTCCCTACGTGAACATAATGGACAGGCAATAGTCGGACGGACTGCTACGATCGAAGAATGGAACAGTGGGTTTCTTTATCTGTCATCTGCAATATCACGTTCTATTCTCCTTCGTCCATCTTCCATGGCTGAGTGGAACCTACTCCTGGATTCAAGATAGCAAGGCCTCTGTTGCGGGAGATATTGCGATCCTACTTCTATGTCCCCTCAATTTGGAGCGAAATAATTCCTTTTAAAAATCTTTAGTCTGCAAAATAGTCGCAGCTCACACTTCCACTAGAACCGGTGCATGTCAGTCTTCGCAGCTAACAGTTTTCCTTAGATTTACCCTGATCTGGGATATGACAGCATAAATCACTATTTCCGTATTGGATGTTCTTCTGATGTTTCTACAGAAATGGAGAACACCATGTTGACCGTCCTTAGTGATATCATCGGAGAAGAAGAAGAACAAAACGGGATCTTCAAGAAGGGAAAAAAGCAGGAACAATCATTATCCGACCATGCCAGTGATGACGCCAGCAGTGATGACGCCAGCAGCGATGAGGAGGATCGATTAGAAGTGGACGAGACGGCCCCCGTAAATTTCTCCAAATCGATCTAAGCGGATAGTTCTAACGTGCTTGCAGTTCTGGAGTACCAAGATCCAGGCTCTTGTACACTCCTTAGCTCGACAGAATGCTTCTGGAGCTGTTATTCCTGGTAAAATTCTATCATACCCTCTCCGAACTGACCTTGAATACCCTCTAGCTGTTTCAGCAGCCAAGGAGAAAGCAATCTGGAGTTGTGCAAAGGACAAAGACCTTGAATTGACTGTCCCCGATAACACACTGAATACTTTGATGATTTTGACTAGTTGCCAAATGATTAAATCACTAAACGAACGTGTTGTTTTTATCGGTGCCAGTTCAGAGGAGAGTGTTCACCTCGCTCTATCAAAATTAGACGTCCTCCAGAAATACTCGGTAAGCCCGCCAGTTCTGTCATTCATATCAACAGTGTTCTCACTCGTACAGTGTAACCCACCTTTTATCGCGCATGCTCTCTATACCGAAGAGACAGGCCATTTTGAATTATCCTTGAAGCGTCTCAACGATGTAAAGATTCGCAAAAAACGCATGTTCGAGACAACTCTGCTAGCAAATTCTACCGAATCAGACGAGGCACAAAATTTGGAACGAGTGATAACTGTCCGTTGTGCATTGCACGACGCTGATAAGACCATTTTTTCAGCTGTTAAGATTAAGGATCTAAACATCAATAAGCATCCCAATTTTGATGCAAGTCGGTCACAATGGGAAGGTTACACGTTTTCGGAGAAAGGACACGCTGCTAACGATCCTTTACGCCATGTCCCTGAAGACGTCCGGTATGAGACACCAAAGAGCAACACCCCCCTGTCTCAACTTCCACAGTCACCCAAGATAGTTGCTGCACATGAGACAAAGGATCGCATCAGTACGAAAGACATCGAAAACTGGCAGAAGGATGTATCAGCGAAAGGCCCTATTGAAGCTGAAGTGCAAGAGGCCAAGGGTATGTGATTTCCCCTCGATCCTCCTCTCGATATACTAAAAGTCTGTTCTAGCATCAATCAGAGTTAGGCCCGCTTGGGATCCTTGCGAGGGTTCAGACAAACCACCGCAAATTCCCGAAAGCATCTTCGATCGACGTCCTGTTACACTACAAAACACGGCTTCCCAAGCAGGTTCTAGGATCACTTTGGTGGATCATGTTCCGTCTGCTCCTCCGAAAAACATGTCAACCGGTGGTCCAACTAGGGCCTGGGGTTTAGGAAGTAATTCGCAAGCTGGAGCGCGTAAACCTAGCATTCCTGTTGTCCCACCTCCATGGCCTCGTTCTCTACAATCGCAGCTGAAGACAGGATCTAACAACGATCACACCCCTGGCCACACGCAAACGCCTCGTCAACCAAATGTGGGTTCTAACATTAATGCTACGGCGGCAGTATCTCTGCATGATATCGTGGGAACACACCGCTCGGAGGACACGATCAACCAGCAATTAGGTTCAAGTCCTCCGGAACTTACACTGGTTTCCTTGAATAACACCTTAGAACGAACTCTTCTTGATGATGATATCCCTGGTTTGGACTCATTTGCTCCAATACCCTTCACCTATGTAAGTTGAAGGACCAGCACATATTTGCGAACCCACAGTGTTCCAAGCTAACAGGATTCCAAGGCAATTGGCAATGAGATATTGCAGGCTAGAAGTGAAGCTGAGACCAGAGAGTACCACCGCACCATGAATCTAAAGGCTAGAAAACCTGCCAATGGAAACAGTCAATCAGCTAAATCAACTAATACCAAAGGGCGACTCCCGCTTCCGGACTCAATGATAACCCCCAAAAAGAAGTCTTCCCACAAATCCGAACCACCGATTGACCCGTTACCAGAATTTGTCGGGGAACTTCACAGCAGCTTTGCGAGGTTGATTGAAGATGCCCGGGGTTTTAGAGGTGATTTGACAATCGAAGCTGAATTTGGTCGGGTCTTAATACTTGGTATTAATAATGCCCACATAGCTGAGAAGGAACAAAAAGATCACTCGGTTTCGTTGGATAATTTCAAGTGCTTGCTGAACCCACGATCTGAACACAAAGGCGATGTTCTACCGCACACATCCTTCACCAACAAACTCACATCTGTTCCTGCTGAGATTGATGGTCTGGTTGGAGTTCAGCACACTTTTGAGGCTAATTCACTTTGGGAGGAGCAACAGTCTGGTTGGAGTATTTCCTACTCCTTGACATACTTGGACATGGAGACGAACAAGCATTTCAGCATCAATTTTGATGCGGAGAGTTTCGTTGCCCGTCTAAAGTTACACAAGAGCTTTGGATCTCTTTACATCCACGGAACGAAGCGTGCTTGGGATTACCAGATCACCGCCCATGGTGCAGAAAAAGATGAGAAAGCTGAAGAGAGATATGCTCCTCTTATTAGTAAGCTTCAGCAAGCATTCTATATCCCGTAAGTTTAATTTAAAGACTTTTTTGCAGCCTCATACTTACCATTCTTAGAGCCGGCAACGCCGAACCTCAGCTTGATTTCCACCTCGACCAAGCGACACACGAAAAGTTTTCTCTTTACCCTATCCATGTCTACAAGACCAGCAAACATATGAGCAAGGACAGAAAATCCATCTTGAAGCTCACTGAAGTTTTGGAACTAGACACACACTGGAAATCGATCGAGGACAAGGGAATAGTGGTTTGGCGTGCTCGCTATAGCAAAGTCCAGGGCCCCAAGATTAGCAATCGTTGGTTCACGGCAGCCATTGAAAGCGTCCAGGCCAAGGAATTTCTCCATCAGAACGAAAATCTCGAGCTTGGCGATGAGGCTGGCTGGACCCCGTATTCATTCGAGCAAGCCAAAGTTGTAGAGTCTTTGATGCTTCCTGCCTGCGAAATGCTAAAGCATATGGATGGGATTGGTTATCATAACAGTAATGGTATCGCTCGTTTGGCACCTGCACCTACCCCGTCAGCGTCGACGGCACCTTCGAAGCCCTACTACTTTTGGTAGGCGCGGCGAAAAGCTTGACTCGAGACTAACTTGCTTGAGAAGAATCTTGCCAAGTACACCAAGTCATTGACATGACCATGGTCACTTCGTCATCTTATTGTGACGGTCAACAACAACCTAGATAGCACATGGGAGAATATATCGCCTTGCAAAATGTCTTTAAGTGCGTCGTGATGTTTGTGCTTGAACTTGAACGAGGCAGGTTAAGTCTTTCTCAAATAGAGTGACATAGTTTCAAGAAGAAGGGTATGCATGCTGCGATGTTTCAAGACAAACTCCAAGTTTATAGGAGTCCATAATCAGTCACCTGCTGCCAATACTAAATTTTCCTCAAATGATCTGATCTGGAAGGCCAGGGTACTACGCGACTTAGGGTTGTCCATGAATACACTGGTTATACCAAGTGTCAACCGCAGTCAAACCTGGCACACGAGACGAAATCCCGGCCCACTGTTGGTATTCTTGGACCTTGAGTAGGGTATATGAGGGAGGTCTTCTATGTGCTCTTAGGAGGTCGGAAGCACGACTACGACAACAGCATTGGGCATCATATGGCGACGTGTTGGAAGGTCAATTTGTGCTATGGCTGAGTCAGAGGGAAGATTGCAGGTAGCAGAGAGGTTTATGAGCTGGGGAGGGTGCGGGAGTGTGTGTGGCATTCACGAACAGGGAGGGCGGGGAAAGTAGTTTGTTGTCGCGGAGGCACTAGGGTATATAAACTCCTCCCCTCTCGTATAATTTTAGACTTGTAAACATCTAGGAAGTAGGAAGAGCGTCGTCGTACGAGCGGGGTCCTGGATGTTCTACTTTATTGGATTGGTGGCATTGTGGTCAGAACAGTCGCCTTGAAATCTTCATTTGTCTTATTCTGGCTAAGGTTTAGTGCTTTGAGCGATGCAAATGGGGAGTTTGTTGACGATTATTTTGGTGTATGCCTGGCAGAGAAGGGTGCGGTGGTGGGTGGGAATTCGGAAGATACTAGTGAGATGTGGTGGAGTAACGGGTTTTCGCACTAGGGAAGGGGTTTGTTGGTGAGAGTGACCAACAGGGTCGTAGGAAATAGTGTCGAATACTCAGGAGGGAGGATGAGTGAAGAGACTGCTTGTTGGCACGAGTTTGTGGCTATATAGCACGAGGGCTTGATGATCCATAGTTCTCTTGGTCGCTGGGCGAATGAAAACGAATTGATACCTGACTGTGCGGGAAGGAACTTTTGGTTGAAATCTGGAAGGAGATTGACATTTTTTAACCTGGCAAACGGTTGTTGATGTCCACATGTCCCCAATTGAAAGGAGATTGTCAAATAAGCTGGCGTTTTATGCTAGAATAGGGCGGGGTCTCCTCTGCGAGAGACCTCAGCTACTGTATCGATTTGCTCCGTGGCTAAACAACTTCGAGACCTCATATCAGTCCCTGTTGCGACTAGCTCAAATGAAGAAGGTGTGAACAATCACCAGTGTTGTTTACTAGCCCTAAGTTTAGAGTGGGGACTCTAGTATATAAATCCCCCTCCTCCTATTCGATTCTAGACATTGGAAAGAACTCCAAGGCATGGATCTAAGGGACGGGATCGAGGATGTGCTCCTGATCGCAGAAGGTATTCGCATCGGTCGCCCAGTTTGTAGTCAACGCACGCCAACACCATGCAAGCAGCGGCATCTCTGTCCCTATTTTAAATGTTGTCGCTTGAACGCGCAAACTTTGTTAGGTTTTTCGCGATGAGGCAGCTAAAGATATTCAATCGACTATTTCCACTTTCGTTCACATGTTAGATAGAACCACATATTCTAATTTTGGAATGGATCGGGCGATAGTGCAAGGTATTGTCGCAGTTGGGGTGGCATTATAGCCCATAGCTTGAGGAGAGGACTTTGGGGAGAGTTATGGTTTGTGAGTGGCATGATCAAGTTACCTAGTGGGTGACAGTGTAAGCTAGCGAATTATCTCTAAGTAAGTGTCGCAAAATCTAGAGTACACCTAGCTTCTAAGCAAATCTAGATGGCTTGCACGTTGTTTTCTTCTCGTGGAGGTAATTTTCGGTACATGATTCTCTTACACGAACTTTAGCAATTGACTAAAATCTCCTAAAGATTTAATGCCAATTTAGAAGACTGTCCTCTAAATTCTAGGAGAATTAACGATTTGGGTTCTGAGTGCTGATCATAGAATAAATCCCCGAGGTTTTGCAGTATTCACTAAGCGATGAACTGAACACAGATTGGCCTAATGCTCCTATCCTCAAACACCACGCTTCTTGCTCTTATTTGAGGCTCACTTTAACATGGGGGCGTAGAAATTTGAAAGGGGTACAGTACGTAAGACGTTATTACCAGGCCACCAACCCCTGTCACCGAGTAGGTAGCAACATGTGTAACCAGTAACCATTTCTGAAGATAGGTTAGGGTTGATCGGCAGATTTGTGCTCGAATGGAAATATGGTGAGTCTCAGGGAAAAAAAATTAAAGATTTGGTAAAGCAATGTGATGAGATAGAATATCATTACTTTAGCTCGATTACGAAATATCATATTCACCACTTCGAACACATGTATTATGAGCCCCTGGAGAGAAGAATAATAACTTTGTTAAACAATGCGACGAGACGGAAATTCTAACTCTAGGCTAACTCTCATTGTTTTCGCTCTCTCATTTCCGAATCATTCCTCCAAGGGTGTGTGCGATCGCTCTCAGTGCTCTGACTCGCGCTTGGGGGCGGATTTGTACCTGATGCTGTCATACGAAGAAGGGATGGACTGTCTAATTGCGCCCATGCCAAGCGTAAACCCCGAAGTATCGCATCAAAGGGCTTCTTGAAGCTTGCAATAAACACGAATTCGCTAGCAAACCTCGTATTCCAACGGGGTGGTATTTTCAATATTTCTCCTGCCGCCGTACGTATACATGGCTTGTCCACCTCCACTCACGCAGCCGGAAGTGCGCCATCGCAATCGGCAATGGCGTCAGGGAGCGATGTTGGTGCGGGGTAGGCTGAACGGTACGGAGAATTGGAGTTTATCGTGTCTCGGGAATGCTTACCGTGAAGGGATTCGGAAGAAGTTTGAAGTTGGAGATTTTACTAAGGTTACGGTAACGGTTTAGCGAAGGGGGCAGGGGTATTTTTAGGTCTGTTTGCCGAGATTTCAAGCGGGTTTCTTCACGACGTCCTCTCTTCCCCCTTGCCTTCTACAACACCACTTTGAGTTTTGGAAAGAGAGGTAGCCTCCATCACGCCACCTAATTCATGATGCAAGGTCCCCCTGACCTTGGAATACGGGGCATGCACTCCATGAACAGCCCATAGGTTGTCTGGCCAAGAGTTCACGATGCATTGGCTATGATACAGATTCAGGTTATTCACTTCTCAAAAGCTTCAACATGGTCCCAATGACAACAGTGGTGTTAGGAGAAATGCCCAAAATTGGAGCTTGTATTTTGAGGAGCGAGGGATGTTGTGATGAGGGGCATTTCTTCCAGCGTATCCCCACATTGTCATGTTCTCGCCTCCCGTGAACTTTTGTTAAGAAGTGTGCTCTTTCCGGCCAGGAGGCCAATATTCCAACCATAGTTTGCCGCATCAGGGCCTAGTGGCTTCATAATACGCCAGCCGTTCTGTTCTCGTCGATCTCAGGGGAACCATAATAAGGAGCTGGTGGGCACTCGGCTTCGAAGTTTTGTCGCCTTCGTGCCTTTTGCCTTTTGCCGAGTGTCTACCTTCACTTTCGTTTCCAATTGTCGATTGATACATCATGGCTCCTCTCACGCTCTCAAAGAGAGGTACCCTCACTCTCGCTCTGTATGTTTTGATTTTGATATCTCCGACATACGCTGGGGGGGATCATAGTGGATCATCTCCTTGCTATGGCCATCATTGCCCACCCACAACCTCGCCATCTTCCACGAAGCCAACCAGCAAACCTCCCAGCACTAGTCCAACATCAACAGTATGTCACGGGAAGCACTGTACGCCGACCACGAGCCCGAGTTCAACAACTTGCTATGGTAAACACTGTACTCCTACTACCAGTCCAAGTTCAACAACTTGCCCTCCGACAACTTCTCCTACCACAAAGCCTTGCCACGGGAAACACTGCTCAACCACACCACCAACTTCTCCACCGACTTCACCGCCCTCCTCGCCTCCTACTTCTCCTCCCACCTCACCCCCAACCTCTCCACCGACTTCACCACCCACCTCTCCTCCGACCTCACCTCCAACCTCACCTCCGACCTCACCTCCAACCTCTCCTCCGACCTCTCCTCCAACCTCACCTCCAACCTCACCTCCAACCTCACCTCCAACCTCACCTCCAACTTCTCCCCCCACTACCTCCCCTCCTTCATGTTATGGCAGACACTGCACTAAGACCTACCCACACCACACCATCCCTTCGACTCTCACCACAACTGTCACGTGCAAACACTGTAGCAAGCCAGCCCTTTCTACAATCACTACAACGATCACTTATCCACCATATATTTGCACCGAGGAGAAGTGCACACCAAACTTGCCCCCGTACATTCCACCGCCTCCAATTGTGACGAGTACTCTTTTAACCGTGTGTCTCACAACAACAAGCACGGTCACATTCTGTCCAACACCAAAGATCTGTTATCCGACAGTGATAACTATTACTCTCAAATCATACACAACGCATTGCCCGCTCACGATCACACCCACACCTCGTTCTCTCCCCACTTTCCCAGGAGTCACCGCCTACCCTCTTCCGCCAGTCTTTTTCACGTCTTATCCTCCAGGAAACCCCCCAATAATCTTCACTTCATACCCACCAATCGTGACCTACTCTCCCATCATGGTAACCTCATACCCCCTCGAGAAGCCTCCTATGACCACTTCTTACCCAACACCACCTGAAGTCATCACTTCTTACCCACCCGGAAAGCCACCGGTCATTTCGACTTCATATCCTCCTGTGGCAGGGACACCATCAGTGTTCACGTACGTACCAGCACCCCAGGCCTCAGTGCCATCTTCACTTGCAGGTGTAGTCGCTCCGCCACCTACCTCTTTGGAGGCGATGACAACTACTGCTGGAGCGACGTCAGAAGCGCCTAAGCCGTCTACCAGCGCCCCTCTTCAGGCCAGCGAGGGCTCGAAGAATCTCGGGCATTGGGCTTATATGGTTCTAGCTTTGGGTCTTGCTATTGCTGTTCTCTTCTGAGAGAGTCGAGCAGAGGACTAGGAAGGATAGAGCGCTTTTTATTTACTTTTAAGCTCGGCACTTAGGACGAATTTGGAAAGAAACGATGTTTGGAGTTCTTGATATGGATGAAAGGATGAAAGTGTAGTCAAATTTGGGATTAGGGCCGGGAGTACTGTACCTTTTAGCTTACTTAATTGTTTGATAATTATATACTGGAATGATTTTTTAAAATACTTCTGTAAAACCGAACAGCTATATGCAATGTCGCTTTCTCAGGACTTAGTTCGGCTGTCCTCCTATAGAGCAAAGAATAATATTTAGGCCCTATTACTAGTTAGTATATTTTATCCTACTGTCCTATAATAATTAGAATAGTTGAGTAGATTTCGCTTTAACATCTAGGTCATTGAATTTGGTTCTTCAAGGGATGTAAGAACCCGTGATGAGAGTGTCCTACAGAATCCAGGACATTTGACTTAACTCTCCTGGGAATCTAAGAACACTTAACTAAAATGTCCTTCAAAATCTAGACCATTGAAGCTCGATATTCTAGAATTTCGTGGACAATTACGAAAGTTTTCAAGGGAGGTCCAGGACATTTAACATGATTATCTTTTAGAAACTTAATAATTTTTCATTATGCCGGGTCTAGCTTTAAAAATTAGAATCTCGAAATTTACTAAATCTTAAGATCTACCATTAGTAAATGTCAGTAACCTCAGTTACTGAAAAGGGCCGAAGATAGGCTCAGAATACAGATCACCCGTTTACTACGATGGTAGTCACAGGTAAGACTTCTGTATGCAGTTGAGCTTGTTCTTGGTCTTGATTCTTCTAGACTGGATGACAGAAGGCCTACTACTTATAGGTACATTACTGTACGCTAGCCGAGTACTCAGGGGGTCGCTACTGCTTGCTCATTTGTGAGTCACAAAGGTTTCCCCATTGCTCCCATGCTTTCCGTCCGGATTGCCCTGATTGTCCCAAGCATACGGGCCGTGTGCCTTCCCGTATGCTATGCAAGTCCCGATTGTACGGGCCGTTGTGGTCTCCCGTGACAAAGGGGCTTGCCTGACAAACCAGGCCCTGCATCCTGCATGCGCCATCCTGAGGTTTGTACAATGCATGGAATTACATCCAAACAGTAAAGTTCTTAACTCTAATATAATAAAATCGCCTAAGACAGCGCCATTATATTATAGTTATTCGCGTATTACGGAAGGTTTATATTTGCTATTTTTGATGTCACAAAAGTCGACAAGCGTCTCTAGACTCTAGTTCATAACATAATCACGCTCAGCAGATTACTAGCTTCTTAGCAACTTACGGTATTTTACCTGGAAAAGATACCAAATTCACCGTTAAGATTTAAAAGAAGTCGCGCACTTGAGGGGTTTGTGTTAGAGAGAATTCATGAAATTGATCGAAACCTTTCGGATGTACATGCATGTATCGCTGCTTGCCCAAACGGATTCAAGCTCATTCTCCCAGGTTGCAGGACTTGGAAACTCTCTGAGAGCTTCTGCGTGATCCGTGATCCATTATTTGTTGATGTGTTTATATGCTAGCTAGAAACCTTTTACTGTTTCTTTCGTCGAAGGAGCTCGGAAGTATGGGAATATCTTTATAAATTGCATGGAGGAGATCCTTTTTCGAAGACTAGCTTCAAGCCGCTTACTTCCTCACTGGACATGGCCCTTACAAGAAAAAGTGTCAACACCTGAAGTTTACATATCTTTGTCAAAATGCTACAGGACAAGCAGAGCTAGGAAACTTTAGGGTATATATTAGAAGGGGAGAATCCTGGTTTAAGAGTGTTTATTCTGAATATACCTGTCTCTAATCAGCTGGCTGCAAGAAGCAGTAATGTTATGAGGACAAAGAGTTTGACTGTTGATTCCCAGAGGTGTGGCTGGCACTATGATAGGGAAAGAAAAGCTCCCCGCGAGAAGTTGAACCCTACTTGTCTTCGAAATTCGAATTAGAAATCGACAACAAGATGCCTCTCGATGACAATTGATTCTATTCTCGCAGGACGTAGTCCTCCACTCTCTCGTTGTCGCTTTTGAAGTACATCAAGCGAGTCTCAACTGTGACAATTGTTCGAAGTGCTAGCCTCCACGATAGTCAAGTCACTCAAGCTCCTTGTTCAGGATGAATCGTTTCAGAGCGTGGTCTTGTGTAAAATGGATTTTCTGGGCAATGGCTCCTCCCCCAAACAATTATTAACCCTTTTCTTTCTCTACAATGAGGTCAACTGCGGTTCTGAGCTGTCAATGCGGGATCGGTCCCTTGCTAAGCACAGTGTATTTTTCTTTTAGTGGAGCAATCTCTATTATTCTTGAGGCGCGGGGATATTGGGTTACCACAGAAATAATCAACTTGGAACCCCCAATCACACAGTTCTCTTCACATTGGAACTCTCGGGGAGATTTCACTCATCGCACTCTCCATCATTGAAGATTCTCCTGTACTTCTAAAAATTCAAGTACCCTTCAACGAGACAAGTAAACCATCTCCAACGGTCTAGCACAAGAAATTAAAGCTAGGCAGGCATGTGCTACGTTCGTCCACACTAGCTCCTGCTCTCACATACAAAGCTCGCGGATTGGCCGGCAACGATGTCCGATCAATCCACCATTGCCGAAACACCTCTGTTAGCCACTATAACGTAATAGTGGTTATATGAGTCACTTATTTCCTTAGTAATTATTACAAATTATCGGTAAGGTGGCAAAGATGATTCTGGAGGATATTAAAACCTGATTAGTCAGGCAGTCACTCTCTATATAAAGACTCGCTTGTTCCTGTATTATAGAGGGCAGTCCCTTTTAAATGTTTCTTGAGAAATACTCTCTTTACCCTACCCCAGAAACCAAATTCTGACTCCTGTATAAGGCTCTCAACCTCTTTCTTTGTGTTTTTTGATAAGATATTTGGATGTTTGTTTTGGATGTCTTTTGCTGTCGTTTTCTAACCTTCACCATCTTGGCAAGAAAGGCCATCCACGCAACCGAGTCATTGTATCATGACAACCAAGATTTAAGAAACTGAGGTATTTAAATTAGTGGGTTGGCTGAGGTGTCTCCGTCTGGATCGATGTAGAAGAGGTTTATCCTAAGAAGCTGCGGTCTAGTCTCAGCTTGATCGACATGCTTATAAAGGCTGACGGGCTCATTCTTGCATTCTCGAGAGGGGGTGAGGCCCTGACTGACTGCTTTGGATCCACTCTGTGGTTTAATCTGCAACAAAAGTTCCACCGGAATTGTGAATGATAGCACAAAATCAAAGAAGGTGAACGCCTTTATCATTCTACCCAGCACTTTGAGCTCCCACAAATATTCCTAGGTCTGAAATTGGGATGATCTCCAGCCGGGAGCTAGGCTATAAAGGCCGCTTGTTCCCATGTGGACTCATCAAAAGCACAATTAGTCGGATGACTTGAATGGACCAATCGATTTTGAACAAGAGAACTCTTAAGATTGCAATCTTACAAGAATTTTGGCTCTGACCTAGCCAAACACTACATGGAACTAATATTATATTCCACATTTCAAGGATCCACAGCAAACACGTCCTCTGTAGCAAACAAGAATCGGGCTTGCCACAAAATTGGGTCTAATATGCATTGAAATAAGAATTTC
Source organism: Amylocarpus encephaloides (assembly GCA_019669835.1). Taxonomy (NCBI): domain Eukaryota; kingdom Fungi; phylum Ascomycota; class Leotiomycetes; order Helotiales; genus Amylocarpus; species Amylocarpus encephaloides. The sequence continues at coordinate 7,702 of MU251466.1, read as the reverse complement.
TCTTCAAAGTGGTGTGAAAGAGTGTATTCATATCGTCAAATTTTGAAATCTCTAATTGCTCATCACATTGAGCATGCTCTGGTACGCTAGTTTTCCCATTGCCACCAGAGGGAAGAAAATTTGTGCTATTTGTAGTATGCTACGATTGAAGTCAGCTGAGAATGACCTGTTTCTAGAAATACATTTCTGAGGATTGAACTTTGAAGATTGAAATTCCATAAGCTAGAGACACTCACCTCCACCTCCACCACCCCCACACAACCATCCCTAAATCCACTGGTCACCGGGTATAAAAGCCCCCTCCCCCACCCGTTCAAGGAAGCAATCTGCAACATCAATGGAGGGGATGTCGATTTCGATGACGAATGTCACTTCGTGCATCAAAATTATAGCAGTACAGTGGCGGGCAGCTTTGCGACGTGAATGTATTATCTCGTTTATATTTGGGGGTTTCAAAGTATGTCTCCAGGGGACCGGGTATCGACAACAAAACGAGGACCGACAACAAAAGACCCATACTGGGATGCAAAATAAGACCCGGAACCCGGTATGGGGAGCAAGTAGGACAGCCCAGAAGGACCGTCTCTGTCCGGGGAAACCGAATCAAGTCGTCCAGGCCGAGTCAAAACAATCTGATTCCATGGGGTCATTATTGGCCATGACGCTAGAAATTCCGTAGCGTCCGCCCAGTGATCACGGACCATGGGTTCAAGTATATCGGTGTCCACCCGAAGAATCTGAGGGGAGTCAAGCCTGACCATAATTATGAAGCCTTCAGGAAGGGGGATCTCTTCGAACATGTCCTCTAATGCCAGAGTCTCTGGCGGGACGACCTCCTCCTCAGGTGAATGCGTACGAGACTTGTCGAAAGGTAATTGTCAGAGGTGAGAATGTCGAAGTTGGAAAGTGAAATGAAATGGGCGGAGGCGGGGCGCGGGCGAAAAACGTACGATGTCGGATATGAAAGAGAGAAGAAGTTTTGAGGACAAAAAAGAGTTTATATACTCGTACAAAGCTTCACCAAGGTTGCTATTTCCTAATTGGGAATATCTCGCGGTCACGTGTGGGGTATGAAGGAAGCGAGCCAGATACACGTACCCAGCTTACTCATTCCTGAGTCATCCCATCGCACAAAGAAGAGATTTCATCCTGTAATTAGTAGACCAGACAATACAATACATATTCCTGAAATCCATCAGAGCGAAGCTCGCGTTGCGTCGCCCATTTCACAACCAGGCTACTCGTACAGGGTCCCCCAAAAAAGAATGATTCAATGCTTAATGCGACCTGTTGTATGGTAACCGTAATACGAGTCTTTGATCAATTGGATTATGGTAACCATATTTGGTATAAATACCATAGAGGTACGAAATCTGTTATAGTACTCATAATTAGTCATCTGTTTGATCAACACCATGATTGTATTATCATACAAATGATGACCTGAATATCAAACACTTCATTAAAATAGCCTAGCTATTACTCGTTTAATTAGCCTACATGATCGGTAACGTGACGTATGGGGAACTCGTGCATATGGGGAACCCGTGCATTTCGTCCCACTACTCTACAAAAAACTACCTATCCTCCACCACAATACAACTCCTAGTAGAATCTGAATCGGTAGAATCATTAAGAACCTCTTCCTCTTCCCCCTCCTCTTCTACCTCTTCAATTGGCCTCTTACGTGACCGTCCCTGTGGTCGTTTTGCGACCGGTGTCTTTTCCGCCTCCCGAGCGATTTTTAATACTTCAGCAGTACTAAACACAAATTGGCCCTGTAATTTAACCCTCTTGCCTTTTTTATGGGTCTTTCGTTGATAGAGTATTGCCCTCTGTTCTTCAAGTTCTTTCCTAATTACTACTAGTTCGGCATTCTGCCTTTCAAGTAGCTGGGTTACTCGTGTAGCATATCGACGAGTAGGACTTGCAGCAGGCTCGTTACTTGCTAGAGCTGAATTAAACACTGCATTTGCTGTCCGGAGTTCAGTTCCATCAGGAGGAGAGCTTTTTAATACTGAGAGGTCTAGCTGAAAGGTATTCGTTGGTTGTTGGGGGGTAACAGGCTGAGGCTGGAATGGCACTGGTAGCCGATTAAGCACTCTACCACTACAAAAAGGGACTAAACCAGCGCCTCTCCATGCACTACGTATATTATCAACCGAGAGGGCCTTTGTACGAATAGTTTGGTATAGTGTAACCCATTCTACACGTAGAAATCGAGTGATTCCAGCCCGGATAAGCCTGTCGGTCTCGTACGCGTGGTATTTCTTCATTGGGCCAAATACCCCCACATCTAGTGGTTGAAGCATATGGGAGCAGTGAGGAGGTAATATAAGAAGGTCGATATTGTTGTCTATACATAGACTAATCATATTCCCAGTTATATGACTTGAATAGCCGTCTGCAATGAGTAGTCGTGGCTTGTTTCCGGACTTCCGACGTGATTCGGGCTCAAATACTGTCCGTAACCACTCAAAACCATGGCTATCTGAAGTCCAACCGCTATTGCTTGTTGAGAACCTCCAATTAGCTGGTGCGTTTTGTGGTATCCAGCCCGAATTAGTGTTTTTGGCCTTGAATATAACCATAGGTGGGAGAGCCCCGCTAGCAGCATTAACACACTCAATTGTAGTTATCCACTCTTGCCTTCCAGGTGTAGCCTTCCAACTCGATTTCTGGGTTGAATCCACTATTATACGCGTCGATTGTGTTGTGCCTACCGCGAATCCCGTCTCGTCCATATTATATACGTTCTGAAGTTCGTACTTCTGTTCAGCGAACCGCGACCGGAATACACTAAACCACTGGGATATTCTGTCGTATGTAGCCCCCTGTTGTCTCGCAGACTCTAATTGTCTAGAGTAGGTTCCTTGTAATATGGGATATCGATTTAAGAACCGGTAGAGCCATTCGTGGCCAATTGGGGGTAGTTGAATAGGTTGGGTACCCAGAGAGGAGGTAAGCTTGACGCGTCCCCGGCGAATTTGCTCAGCTGTTTCTATCACTAACGTAGGAGTTGCTGGATATCCAGTACTTATAAGACGTGTAATCCATCGTTCTAGAGTTTTTTCTTCCGCGTTTGATAGTAATTGGGCCTCCTCATGGGCTGCTGTTTTGGTTTTACGTCCAGCCATTCGATCACGGAGTGTTTGAACTGGAACCTTGAAGTGGATTGCTGTAGCCCGAATAGACCGAAACTCTTTGTTTTTCCAGCTAATTATTGCCTTCTGTATGTCTTCTTCGGAATACAGTTTAGTAGTTGCTTGTTTATAGCCCATGGTGGGTAGTTGTAGGGATTAGAAGGTCGAGTGGTGGGGTGAAATGCACGGGTTCCCCATATGCACGAGTTCCCCATACGTCACGTTACCGAGTATTTGGAATCGAGAGTATTTGGAATTATCGAGTTTATCGAATATATGTAGGCTACTCCTCCCAAATGTATTCGAAGTATTCCTACTACAATTGTTAGTATTATTTTATTAATTATAGATGTTAATAAAACCTACCAGTTCTCCTTTAGGAGCTCGATTCCTCCCTGCCTTTCCTCAACCTAGCGTTAGGCCTCCTAACGTTACTATGTTTCCTAACGCTCTCCGTATACTATTTAAGGAATATATCGCTAATAGTATAAATCATGTTATTCTCATAAGCTAACGTTAGTAAGATATTCGGTATTAGCTTTAGGATCTAACACATCGTGTTTAAGCTAGTATTAATCGCGATAGGGCTAACTCGATAGTATAATGTACGAAGCTTCGTAAAGTGTAATTTTAAGCTCGATAATAATTAGGCATATCGGAAGGCTGAGAGAGTTCGTGGTATCGATCTACTATGTCGATATGCCGTGTGTACCTTAGACGCTTTTAATATTATTACGAGTGTTTATCGAGGCCTTTATCATGCTAGTTTGTACTAAAATTAGCTCTATTCATAAATAGGCGTTAATTATATACAGGGGTAAACAAGACCCAAGAGGTTGCTATGGGCTATATTACGGCATCACCTAAAAGGATGTGGAATAACTCCTCGAGAAGTGTATGATTTGTGCCTCAAAAGTAGCCTCAAAAACACTACTATCTATCACACTAATTATTGGCCGCCGTTGCTTTAATAGGGTGTATGTCGATCTAATAGAGTTTACTTCTAAAACCACCTAAATGTCTTCCTTTTTTTAATCGTCTATTTTATAATCTATATATGAACACCATAATCTAATTCGTATATTCCGTGGTGTTGATGAAATAGACGTCCAATTGATCAAAAACTCGCATTGACGGCTACCATACAACATATACCTCTAGGGACACCATGTGTGTGTCTTAGACTCGTTGTGCGCTCATGTATAATCACACACCTATGGACTCTAATTGACCATAAATATCCACTTGCCACTGAAACTGAGCTTTTATTAGCTGGTTTTCCAGCATGAACTTCCTCGTGGTCTGACTATCACCCTCGAATCGCATAAACCCCCAAAATTGAAACTGCGTAGACTATCGTATTCCCCACCTACAAATCCTGCACTCTCCTAAGAGTAATAACTCGATCTAGCTAATTTACCTTATATCACCAGGCATTCTCCCTATACCAACCGAACTAATTAGAGTATAAGGTAATATTTTAATTTCCATTAGTGCTTTATAGAAACAGTGCTTATTTATATTGAATGAAGTAGTTCTCTAGGCTGCTTATATTATTCTAAGATCATATAGTATCCCCTATCCTAAAATACCATATTAGGAGTATATATTAGGTCTATATATTGTAAGACCTGTTATAGTCATCCCGGGTTCCTATAGGTCAAGAGAATGTTTATAACAGAGGGATAATATATTTAAATGATCCAAGATTGGAAAGGAGAATATATATGACGCCTTGGGTTCTTTAGGCTATTACACACCCTAGGAAGCATGTTGCCCTATTTAAAAGCATAGTTACACGTAGAAGTGCCCATAGACTGTACGTAAAGTCCAAGTTCGTGCATCAAGTTGCCGCTGCACGCCCCTAAAACCTTTAATCTCCCCATCACAATACCCACTCTTAAGTAACAGGTAGCATCCCCTTCTCCCCCCTATCCTTCAACTCCTCGACCTTAATAACCTGTCCCCCCTTCACAGCACTCTCCAAATCCTTCTTACTTATATTACACCTGGCCGTATACTTACACTTCGCCCCTTCTCCATTCTTCCAGTCTCCCCATATACTGTCACCGGGACATCCCGCGCCCCAAAGCTCAATCAACAACACATAAAGCAGCAGCCCCGTAACAACGCTGATGAGTTGGAGAGAGTTGAGATGTTCAGCGAGTGGTAGACAGACGAGGACAACACAGACGGTGAAACGATTAGTGAGACGTAGAGATTTGCGGATTCGGACCCCATTGGGAGGATCTTTGTGGAGGTGTGAGACGGAGATGACGCCCATCATTGCGAGGGCGATACCGAGACCGACACAGTAAAACCAACGGAGGCCTTGTGGAATGTGCTCTTCGCTTTTCTCTTCGTAGGAATGCGTGAGGTCATGGGCATCGGCGTCGCTACAGTCATGGGCTACGACGAGTTTACTGAGGGCTGCAGCGCCGAGAATGTAGGACATGATGAATGGGAGGTGTACGGTTCCCCATGCCATTGCAGCTGTGACGTTGCGTCGAATGGCGTGCGTGTAGAGCTCGGAGCCGTCGAGTTCAAAATAAATCCAGTTGAAGCAGAATGCTTGTGTGAGTCCTAGCACAGCCTTCCCGAAGAAAGCATTCAGTCCATATGACGCCGAGGATTGGTAGATAGTGGCAACGACCGAGTAACCAAACACCAAAGAAACAAAGGCATTGGTACGTTCCACCTTGTGTTCGATGTTGATTGCGGGGTAGAATTCAAACACTTTGTCCGTCCATTCACCGAAGCGTACAGAGATGAGTTTACTGGCGCGAACAAGAAGCATAGCAACCATGGCGCTGGAAAGATCAATGAAGATGGCTACCCAGACAAGAATCATGCGATTTGGGTACTCGAGGTAGGTGGAACCAATCCAGAGAGCAGAGGGCACAGTAATGAGTATTACGTTAACGATCATCATACCACGAATCATGGGGATAAAAAAGATCAGTGACACGTAATACAGACCCATGAAGAGACGCGCTGCAAGATAGAATGATACTAGCATGGTCCATGTCTCCTTGAAAGACTCGAGCATTTGTGTTGTAAGTCTAAGATTTAGTTAGTGACTCGGGATTTAAACTAGTTCTATCTTGAAGTATGATTGAAAAAGGTACACACCCAAGTAGACATGCCATAGTAAAGAGTACGGAGATTCTCTGAATAATATCATCCGTGTAGAACCAAGATATGACAAGTGCCGTATCACTCCAAATCTTCCAGCTCATGATGAATGAAACTGCGAATCGCTGGAGTTCATAGGCGTTTGGTTCCTCAGAAACATGGTCTCCGTTGATAGCCAAGATACCAACGTAGAGAAGGTCAAGGAAAAGCTCAAAGGAGGCAACTTCGGTGGTTTCTGAAGCTCGCCATAGGAGACCTTTGTGGAAGTATTGTCGAACAGTTGGCTGTGGTTGCGTGAGCATTAATGATCCTCACCAGCGAGCGAGCGCATGTGAAACCTGTTCCTCGCAAGAATATCCCTACCTTGTTGTAAATTTTGATTGACTTCCCGTTTTTCTTCTCCGAAGCCCAATCCTTCTTCTCATGATCAGGATCATGATTCCACCCACTCATCGAACTTCTCGAACTCTGAGGGGCACTCCCATCATCATAAGTCCTCAAATGAGCACTGTATCCATACTTGCTAAAATTCGCATCCAAAGACACAGCATGGTCCGTGAGCATGTGCAACTCACTTCCCAACACGTCAAGTTCTGCTCTCACGTTCTCAAACTCATCATACTTCTCTCCATGTTCTTCTCGCATGGCATCGCGTCGACCTTCATGGTGAGTGTGAGCCTGGCGTAAAGCCTCGAGATGTTCTGGTGATCCGGAAATAACAAGGTCGAACGGGTCTTCCTTGCTACGAACAGCTTCAAGGCGCTGTCGAAGGGTCTCTGCTTCTTCAGGCGAAAGGGCGATATGCACTTCTCGACCATTAGGAAGCATGAAATTCCTCAATCGACGACCTCGACGGTGATGATGATGTTGACCTCCAAGCGTCGCGCCGCTCAGGGTGTTTGTTGGTGTTGTAGACATCCTGAAGAACAGATTGAACAGGGTTCTTCAGCCGCACCAGGGAAGAAGATCTTGAGGCTGCTTTGTGGAACGAAGGATAGAGCCGCAATACTCAGATTCCCATCTCAAGAATGACCTGATCAGAGAAGAGAAATCCGCACTTTATCACAATCCCAAAGTGAGCTCGAGATTTGAATGGCTTGGCGTACATGCACGATGCTGACAGCAAATCTTGGCTGTATTGAGAGGCTGAATACCCGAGGGGCGATACAAGCCAGAGATTCAAATAGCTGGACCTGCAGGTATCTGCCTGAACTCAAGAGAGTTTATTCGAAGGGCCGTTCTGGCGTTGTTGATGATAGAAGCTGGTAAGCTATTATGAATAACTACTAGAAGAGGAGTCTAGGGATCAGAAGGGGGAGGGGAGTTGAAGGGGGGGGGGAGGGACTGGAAGGGGGCGCGGTTTCTTCGTTGTTTTCCTTTGTCTACCCGGGGATCGACCCCTACTAAAATACTATAACACACGC